>JBAMBO010004104.1:0-181178 GCA_037044535.1 Lordiphosa magnipectinata
ACTAACTGAATTCCCAATTTACGCTGCAATAACCTTCGATGACTTAAATGGGTCCTTTTTGCTCAAAGTTACTATGTAGTGGTCAAGGGTTTCTGTTGTTTTTGTGGCCTTCCACGGGTTTACTGTCTTGATTTTCTTTCTAATGTATTTTTAACAAAATTATGAGACCTGTTCATTAATTTGGCGATGGCTCGTAAAGATTTGCCTTCTTTTCTCTGACTAAGAACCAATCGAGCTTCTTCTTTAGTACAATGAGAATTTCGACCCATTTTTTCTAAAAAGCAATAATTATTTAATTCTCTGTATTGACAGGAGCTATACTTAATTTATCTTTAGTTACCAAAAGATCACTGATTACAAAATTATTCACTTGATACTTGTGAGAAACGGAGACTGTACCTATTATTATGATCAGGCGAAATGTGTGGTGGACTCGCAATTTATAGAAAAGCTCTGATATACGGGGCAGCCCCTCTTTCAACTCTTTGTCACAATGTGGCCAGACATTGACAACAACAAAAAACCAAAAATGAAAAAGTTGTCAACACTAAAAGTACGAAAAAACCATCTATAATTAAAAAATTCCGGTGTGTACCTATTAATATGATCAGGTGTGTATATCCCAGAAAGACAACGTTATCTTCCTGTATTTCAAAACAGTTTGATTCCAATTCTTGTAGCCATTTTTGAATCAAACATGTTTTTTTATCGCTTATTTTCGTCATTTTAATTAATTAAAAATGGAAATGATGAAGTTGATTTTCAAAGTGAAACGGATTTGCAAAAAAATCAGAAAATGGTGAGCACAGAATCACAAAAAGAACACATCCACCCTGGCCTACTAGGATAATAATGTATCTGAAATATGTCATTTCATAAAAAAATAGGTTTTTTACATATTTTGCATATTTTTTTATGCAATTTATGCAAAATGGTTTTTAGCGGACTTAGATCGTTTTTCAATAAAAATAAGATGTGTGTAATCAGAACTTAAATCGGACATGCGGTTCAAAATATGCAAAATCCGATGTCTAATTATGAGACAGACTCAAAAGTATAATGGATTCTTATTACAAATTCTAAAAGACGTTTAAAATTTGTTTTTAGATCCTTGATTCCACGTTCAGAAAATGCCGAAAGTTATTTCTGCGACTTTGAGGCTAACCAAAGTGTTTCAAATAATATTAGAGAACCGACTAAATCAAATTTACAACCATTTACAGCAACTGCGCTCTGTTTTATCAGTAACATCTTATGAATTCTCAGTTGTTAGGGCCTTAAAGTTTTTTTTTTCTGATCAAAAATACAAAAATTCTGAATATTTTTTGAATATTAGTCACATAACATGATTTAAATTTGAACCGAACCAGAGATCGAACCAAAACCCGTTCCCAAAAAACTCGAATTTAAAATTTTTGAACAATAACCTTTGGTCAATGTCGGTTCGAAACCGCAAATCGGAGTTAAAAACAATAATTTGGGTTGCAGCTCTGCTTAAAATAGTATTTAACATCTTCAGCTGAATTCTGTTGAGCAATTTAGTCCTCACCAGGTTCAAAGCATTCATTGGATTGAAAGAACCTTTGGGTCTTAATACTAAAATAAGCCCTAATTTGGAACTATTTCTTACTTCTGTTGTACTGAGGGAAAGTTCTGTAGCAAAGAATGGGCAGGTTTCAAACTGACTTCTTACGCACTATTTTGCACTACAACTCAAAAGAAACCAAATAGCTAGAAATAGCTAAACATAATTTAAAAATTCCCAAATTTGTAGCTGATAGGATTTTCAAAAAACTTTCAAAATTGCTAGATCTAGCAACTAAATAGCTAAAATGGCAACACTGATGCCTTATGTATGTACCTAGCTGGTATCTGTATCAGATCACTGTGAATTAAATCATGTGACAAAAAACTATGTCAAATCACTGTCATTGAGCTAGTTCTAAGGCCCATGCTAGCTCTTTAAATAACGTAACGCGTATACAAATAACGTAAGCATGGCACAACACAGTAACGTAGTTGCAACACTGGCACAAAAACCACCACCCACTTTTGCCGTTACTTGCGCTCAGTTGAGTTTTGGCCGTGAGCGTGCTCAGGTGTTTTGCTGCAGTCCGTCTCCGTCGCCGTTGCCCATCGCCGTCATCATCATCATCTTCGTCCCGCGTCGTCGTCGTCTTCTGTGTGTTCGTTTCATGTTGTTGTTTTATATTTCGGCAACGGTTTATCAAAATTTCGTATATATTTAAATACGTGAATTATATTTTTTTAAACATGTCGCGTGTTGAATAAGAAAATAAATTATTTTCTGTTTTTTTGTGGTTTTGTTTTTTTTTTTTTTGGCCAAGTGCATGGTAACAACATAAATAAAAGTAAGAAATGCTCAGCAAAGCGCAAAGTAAAAGCAGAAATTGAGAGTTGGTGCGTCTCAAAACAGCAGCAACAGCCACACACCAACAATAACAAAAACAACAGCAACAACAACAACACCTACGCAACTTGCAGCCACCGGCAGCTTTTTAGTTGCCGCCGTCGTCGTCGTCGCCGTCGTCATCGTTGTCGCTTTTGGCATGCCGTTGCTTTCTTTCTGCCCCCTCCCCGCTCACCCGCCCCCCCTGCCACCTTGTGTTTGGTTTGGTTTAATTTGAATTTTTTGTTTGTTTATTTTGAATTCAACAAAATTTCTCCTCCAATCAGTCAGCAAAAAATTAGTTAAACACATTTAAGGGATGTCAATAATATGTTAGAAACTTGTCCCACATTTACTAGAAAAAAAAACTAGTTTATTTTTAATTTTTTTTTTTATTATTATGAAGAGAGCTTTAAAGTTGTGGTTGGTGTTACAAACAATAAACAATAAACAAAGCTCTCTTGCTCTACGGTGCTCTTTGTTGTTGTCTTTGAATTGTTTTGTTTACTTGAAAGATTTCCCAGATTCATGTAAAAGATGTAATGCCCCCTCTCTCTCTCTTTCTCTGTGTGTATTTCTTTTGCTCTCGCAAAGTTGAAGGTCTCAACGCAGATCGCGACCCAAAGGGCAGCTTTTTGGCTAAACTGGTTTTTTTAAAGTTGTTTATTTTCTTTTTCAATATGTAAAAATCTCGAAAAAAAGAGCTTTCCGCTCTGCTTACGTCAGCGGCAAATTAGCAAAATTTGCAAATTTAAAAAAGAAATATTGCTTAGTGCAATCAATTAACATTTCTGTGTGTGTTATAGCAACAAAAATGCACAAAAAAACAAAAGCTGGGCTAGACAGAGAGGGATAGAGAGAGGCCAAGAGAGAGCTAGAGTCGTGATGTCAATACAAGAAAAGGTGAGGCAAGGCTGTAAAGTTGTGAGCTGAAGGCAAGCCAATTTTGTATATAGTCTTTACCTGTATTACTTGTATTGTATTGACATTTTCCGCAAGGCTTAAGCTTTACAATCGGAAAAACCGCGATCCAAACACCAAAGAACAGGTTCGGTTCGAGTTTTTCGGGTCCATTGAACTGAACCTTTCAAGTTTTTAAGTTCCCGAACCTTTACCCGAACCGAACCTCCTGTATACAAAGAAAAGGTTCGGTTGAAACAATCATTAAAGTCAATTTCTGAAGATCTTAATAACTTTCTGCATATTATGACTAGAAAAAACTATTTTATAGTACAGAATCGCTTGAATTAAAGATGCTTTGTAGAAATCCAATCCATATTTCGATTTCGAGAAGATAGAAAAACCAGGGAATCAACCCGAATCGTATTTCGCTTCCGGTTCTAATATGTACCGAAACTTGTGTTTCTAACTTTATTTCGGTATACGGTACCGTATCGGTACCTGGATTTTTATTATGTGTGCGCGCGCCCTTAGCGTGTAACTCTTAAAGTACAGCAATCTGTGGGATTACAGTCGGGTGTCAGTGACAACACCTGATTTTGTTCATGTCCTGCAATTGTCGTCTCTGTTTTACCTTTTCATGCATTCTTTCCTTGAAAGTTTAATATTGGATTTCCTGAATTCAAAACATTCTTCAGTTGGTAGTGTTTCTCCAACTTACTTTCATTGCACTTCTCGCTTTATTAATTAGCAGATACGTTCTCAAGGATCTTACGATATCTACTGCATCGCAGCTCTCAAAGATTGTCCCGAAACGGCGTCGGCATATCCGACTTTATAGTTTCTAGCATGGAAAAAAATGAGTGAACTACCGCATAGAACCGAAACCGCGGTTTGCTATCATTTAAGAACTATGTTATAAACCAAATCGGTGTTTTAAAAACTTCATGAACCACTGAACCGAACCAGTCCTTATTCCTGATCAGTTTGCAACCCTGCATTATAATGAGGGTCCAATTGGGGGTGCTTCTTTCGTTGGGGGTGACACTAAATAGTCACAATAGTCACAATACGAT
The DNA here is from genome assembly GCA_037044535.1 of Lordiphosa magnipectinata. Classification (NCBI taxonomy): domain Eukaryota; kingdom Metazoa; phylum Arthropoda; class Insecta; order Diptera; family Drosophilidae; genus Lordiphosa; species Lordiphosa magnipectinata. Next base: position 4,387 of record JBAMBO010004104.1, read on the forward strand.
AAGGTTAAGATAAGACGTGTTTGTCTGTGGGACTTCGACTTCAATAGTATTGATGAAAGTTTTACTGCTTTATTGCAGGATTCCCCAAGCAGAGAGCGCGAAAATGTGACTGTGTCTCTCTCTAACACACAGTGATGCATGACTTCGGCAAGCATTCGTTGTGAATTGGTGGTTATGTTCGGCCCCCAGGGGCTATGGCTGGGGATCTCTGCTTTATTGTACTTGATGGTAACTACGAGTACTTATAAGTAGTTACAAATAAACTTATATATAGCTAACTAGGACTAGTACATATTAGAAACGGGGGACATAAAACATTGATTCTTTCATTTCAACATATAGGATGCAATATTTTCAAAGAGAATGTTCTCGCGTTTTTCTAATTCATAATACAAAAGTTTTTCGATATTTTCGGTTCCAAAAATATCGGTACACAAAAAATTTAAAGAATTGGTTACGGTTTTGGTTGTGGTTCTGAGTTTTAATCGGTTCTTTTCGGTATACGGTTCCGGATTGATTCCCTAAGAAAAACATAAGTCAATTTTACCAACCTAGCATTTGGAATATCATTTTAACAAGAATGGCCTTGATGAGTCTTTTTGGAGCCCTTTTGAAGATTAAAGATTATTAATTTCATGTCCGATATAAAGAAGACTTCAAAAAGACTCGCAACTGATTGGGAATATGAGTCGAAATTGATCAGAACAACGGGCTATAAACGACTCTTCAAGAAGAGTCTCGGCTAGGATAAGAAGTATAATTTTTGACTATTTTTATCACACAGACGACTCAAAAAAGACTCGAATGTGACTAGAAATTTCATAAAATGCTGGCTGGGTATGTACGTAGAGCAGCGATGGGCTTGAAATTTGAGTTTGGAAGCAGTCCAACAACAACAACAGAAAAAACAACCGTTATCAGAGAGTCTCGAGCGCCCGAAATGCTCATCTTGTAGGCCCCGTACTCCGATTTGCATTGACTTTGTTGTTGTTCACAATTTGAAGCGAGTTAATTTGCGACGCAGTTTATTATGAGACTGACTGGCGCCAATTGCCGTAAAAAAAATCTAGGAGCAATGGGAGCAATGGCTTGCCCATCGCTGACGTAGAAGGTTAGGCTTCCAAAATTAGACTTTTTAGAGGACCTTTAAACGATAACAATAAGGAACGACTTGACGACTTACATATGCATATGCAGCTGGTAATCTGGCAGCGTTCTCCTGAACAAATATATGTCTAAATTTGGACCGATTGTAGAGGCAAGAATCAGTCAACTATTTAACAATCTATGAACCCAGATTCGAACCAAAACCTTAGGTTCAATTGGTAAAGGAACCAGCCTGCGGACCGAACCTTACACTTTCGAACCTCCGGACCGAACCTTCAGCAAAAATTTTAGAGGTTTGCAGCCTCGCTTATAAAACTACCAATAACCCAGCAAGTCTTTCATCAAATTTTTGATCACATTCAAGTCTTTTTCGAGCACTTTTACACGATAAAGACTAGAATGTGATCAACAAAAAATTGTATAAAACGTTGCCAAAAATGATGACCTCAAATTGAGTCTGGTACACAACCTTTGCATGCCTCACCCCATAATTGCTTCATAGATAGTGTCTGCGTGTGTGAGAGGGAGAGAAAGAGCGGCTTGAAAGCTCATGCTCATGTTCAGTTTCTTTTTAGCCATTAAAAATGAATTAAAATATTTCAAATCCGTAAATAAAAATGTATAAAATTTAATATACAAAAAAAAAAAACCAGAAACAGCAAAACACAAAACTCAAAAAAATTGGTTTAACAATGCATTTGATAAAGGCAAAAACTAAACTTGTTTTGAAAATGTCCAAAATTAAAAGTAACTAAAAATTAAATTAAAGTTTTAATAAAACAAAATTTAAAATCACATTGAACAAACACCAAGCTAAAAGTTGGTAACTAATTCACAACAACACGTTAACAGCACAACCACAACAACGACGGCTACAAAATGTTGTACCAGCTAAGCAAAGCAACAACCAGAATTCGACTCAAATGGCAACAACAACAACATGCTCCAACAACATCAGCCATAAAAGCTGTTAAACAACATCGCTGGCTTTGGAGTTTAACATTTCTGGCAGCATTTTGCCTACAGGTAAGAAGAGCTTTATATATATATATATATATTCAACCGATTTGGTCATTGCAACAACTTTCTATTGAACCCACCACACAATATCACAATTGTTCTGGCTGCCCTTCCTCTTTTCGACCATGTTAATTAAATTCCAACAAAAAGTACAAAAATATTTTGCATTGTGAATTGTTCATGCTGCCTGGTTCTTTGCGGTGGGGGAGGGTGGCCTCCCTCACCCAACAACATCAGTATAAAGCTTTGGTCAGACCTTGAAGTGGCACAAAACCCACACCATCTACTCTTGTACATGTATGAATTTAGTTTTAAGATTTTGTATTGTTGCTTGAGAAATGCCATATAGACAGAAATTAGAGATGATTTTAAGAATGCATTGATACACACACAGATTTATATATATATATTTATATAGACAGTGGACATTGCTTAAAGGCAACGTGTCCTCAACGCTAACCTTGTTGGAATATAGCCAAAAATCAGGTAAACACAACTTATCCGAAAATAAAAGTGAGATTGCATTGCTTAATTAATAAAGCTAGAAAACAATCAATTCAGCTAACGAACTTCGAACAAACTATACTAAAAAATCAGTTTAATATTCCATACTAGCTTATACCTGCGACTTCGCTGGCAGTAAGGTGGATTTACCAAAAAACAAGTCAATCAGCCATGCTCCCATTTTCGCTTACGCAAAAATTTTACGATTTTGAGCCCAAATTTGGTTCAAAGACCGGTTTGAAATCGCAAAAGTTTTGCGAAAGTGAAAATGGGAGCATGGTTGAATATTATATTTATGAAATTTGCATATGGAGCTTTGAACATTATGTTGAATCCGATCGAATGGGAAACCAAATATCGGATGAAAAACAAAAGAGTTTCATACAACAGTTTAACGCTCATATTCCGACTTTGAGGGTAGATTTCCAAATTTGCAAGTTTTGTATGTGAAGCTTCGAAAATAAGCCTAAAGCCAACCTTTTCCATACAAGGAGTTAAATTTTAAGGAAGATTGGTATACAGTCATTGTTTGAGTTCGAACCTAATCGGAAGAAAAACAATAGAGTTTCATACAACAGTTACCTGGCCATTGGGGGATATTTTTCGAAATTTGAAAGTCACTTATTCCACATTGTTGTATGTGCAGGATTGAAAAATTTTAATTTCCGAAAGATGGGTATGCAGTTATTGTTGAATTTTTATATAGATTTTTAAGAATGAGTGTAAGCCTGATTGGATGATAAACAAAACAGTATCAAAAGTTGAAAGTCACGATTTATATTTTTTTATGCGTAACTTTGAAAATTAGTTTGGAGCTAATCGCTGGGAACTGAACTTTCGCCCATACCACCTTGACAACCCATTTTCCACCCAGGGGTTGGATTTTTCGTAGACTGGTATACAGTTATTGTTGAATTTCCACATAGATCTTTAAAAATGAGTTTGAACCTGATCTAATAAAAAAAAAAAAAAGTTTCATACACCAGTTATCTGCGAGTTTTCCGACTTTGGGGGCAGATTTCCCAAAATTTGAAAGTCATCGCTGGGAAAATTTTTATGCAGTCATTGCTTATTTTTTTATATAGATCTTTGAAAATGAGTTTAAACCTGATCGAATGAAAACATAAATTTTCTTATATTTTATTATGCGCAACTTTGAAAATGACTTTGCAGCTAATCGCTGGGAACTAAACTTTCGCCCATTCAACCTTGACGAACCCACTTTCCACCCAGAAGGGCCCTTTTTTTCGACTTTCGGATAGATGTTCCCTTTGAAAGCCAGGTTAACCACCCATTTGCTACCCAGGGGGTGCATTTTCCGGATAATTGGTATCCAGTTTTTGTTGAATTTTCATATAGATCTTTGAAAATGACTTTGAACCTGATCGGATGGAACAAAGAATTATTTTTCACATTTCCCGCCACAATTTTCCAAAATCGAATCTTAGTGAAAAAGACAGCTTTCTATCTCTTATGGTTTGGGCTGTGCGGCAGTCACCAGTCAGCCAGTAATCAGTCAGGTTGAACTCTTTTTATATATTATATATAAAAAAAACCGTTTTTTGTTGGTAAAATTAATTCAACGGAATAACTTATCTTTTGGTTTGGTATAACAGTCATTTTTTTTAAATTCAAAGGTGATTTTATTATATCATTCGATAACTTTTTCCCATTTTTTCGGAAGCTGCTTAATTCCGCCGTCATAGAACTTCTCATACTCGGACACTGACAGGTCCAACAAAATTGAATGTATATTCATTACTCAAAGCATTATATTATTCAACAATTTGCAAGAGAGCAAAACAATTGATAATCTGATTGGGCAATTGTCGGGGGTTCCGACAATTTATGAAGAGAGATCAAAGATCAAAATCGAGCGTTGTCATGGAATGATTTTTTAAGATTCGTTCATCTAACTCGGACAGCTGATGACAGTACACATCTGAATAGTTGCTCAAAATGAAGGACACCTTTTCACCTATTCTAGATCTCTATATTATTAAAGTTTTTGTTAGCTCTAATAACGTCTCTGAATACAATTGGCTGGGAATGGGTGAAGGGGCATAGCTGGCCGGACGGGCAAATAAAATTCCCCCACCGTGTCGGAGGCGTTATTAGTTTATTTTGTATTGTGTCAGATTGTTCATAAAAATACTTAGAATCCAAATTTTGATTTCTTTTAAGCTCGTTTTGTAAAGGAGCTACATCTTGTTTTGACTCTCTTTGATAATATGGTATAGTACTATAGTACGATTCTAAGGACTAAAAATATTATCCCTAACAATTCTATGATTTTCTTAAAAAAAGATATACCATTTTGCATATATGATTAATAGTTATGGTCCATACCTTTCAAAAGAGCGATTGTATCGAAAAAGTGAAAATATGATACATGGTATTAATTAAAATACGATATATCGTCTCTGTTGCAAAAGTTGGTCTTTTTTGTAAACCTATAGACTAGAATATCTAGACCTAAAAATTGCTCAGTCGACACAGTTCCTGTAAGAAATTAGTCAGCTGCTCGCTCCTACTTACGCTCTCCGGATACATTTGGGAAAATGTCTGTCTCGCTCTTACCGCTGTGATTTCCTACTGAAATTATAAAGTATCTTTTTGGGCAACAACAAAATTAAGCGGCAGCGCCAATTTTATCTCTAGTACCAGAGTATTCGGGGAGCATCCCACTGCTCAAAGAAGCTCGCGCAATATCTTTACCTAAGGACAGTCGTCTTGTCACGGCTATTCCCAAAATTATAACTGGTTTTACTTCGCATAATTTTTGGAACTCTTTTAATTTATAAGACATATTCGGGCTCAATGCAAAAGAGCCCATTCAAATAAAAAAGTGCCGGTGCAAAAACACCAAGTGTGGCAACCGTGGTCGTTGGCTAGCGTTCGAAGAAGCTGGTTCGCGACGCTTTATTTTCGCACACCAATACACTCGCACATTTTGGCTTCGCTTTAGTTGACCAACGCTGAACTACTGCCATTCTCGCTTGAACCGGCAGTGCTGCCAGAATCTCCGAAGCAAAAGTTGCTAGATTTGGGAAAAAAGTTGCTAAAAATTGCAAAAAATTATGTAAAAACTGCCAAAAAAAAATTGCTAAGCCATTAAAGTTTTCGTTTTCGTATATATATATAATATATATGTATGTATTGATGAAAATATGATCACTTGTCGCAATCGCCGTGTGTTTGGCCATGTGTAGGCACTACGCTTCCTGTTCCTCCGTTTTTGTTGAATTTGGAACGAAAGACAACTTATTTTTTGGGTAAATGCGCCAATCGCAGCCACATGTTTTCTTGAGGTGGCGCACAGTGTAAGATTTTGCTTATTTAGGGGGACTTAAATCAAAAAAAAGTGCACCAAATTGAATGATTTTTTTTAAATGTTAGAAAAATATCCAGTTTTTATGAAAGCAAAAAAATCAGAATCAAAATATCATTAACAGCAATTTAACAGGCCACATTGCAACGCTTGAAAAATTCCATTTGACAGCTCGCATCAGGCACAAAATTAAAGCGATTAAAATTTAGGTGTGAGAGTCTTGTTTCCAAGAAGAGCTATTTTTAACTTATTCTTGAATAGTTGAACTGCATTGTAATATTTAAATAATTTTTTTTTTAAACACCTAAAAACTAAGCCAATTGGAAAAAATCTTGTTGCTTTTATGGACGCCACGACGTAAGTTCTACCGAGTTCGGTGATGCCACCACATGGAGGACAAGCGGATGGATTCCCAGAACATATTTAAGAAAAAAAACATGTTTCCGCCATTTTGGGGATTTTCATTTTATTGTAAGACCAATTTTCGAACAAAATCACGTATAATTCAATGTTTTTTGCTACCTACGCCGTCAGTTTTAAAGCTATCTTTACCAAACTTTAAACGAAAACTTGAAATACATGTAGGCTATATATTTGTCGTAACCGGACTGATCAGATGACTATAGCATATAGCTGCCATAGGACCGATCGGTTGGAAAACAAGTTTTTGTGAGAAAAACTTCTTTGTTTCCAAAGGTAGCATCTCCTAAATTAGTATTAATTAAGTTGAAATGCTTTCACATAATGCTACAAAGTCTTATAAAAATCAGACGACTATATATCTTCCGTAGAAACGTTCGGGTCAAACACTAGTTCCAGTGAGAAAAACTTTTTTGTTTTTAGTGATAGCGTCACCAAACATAGCGATTAATAATTTTAAATGCTATGACACAATTCTACAAAATTTGATCAAAATCGGTTGACTATATCGTATAGCCCCCATATAAAAATCGTGTTCAGGCTATAACTGAAAAATGCGATGTTTTATGGGAGGGGCGAGTAGTTTTATTCCGATGTTGTTCATCTTAGAAACATAGTTCCGTATGGCCAAAAAATGTTTCCATTTTTAATTTCAAGCGGATATCTCTTAAACTACGGCCGCAATTGAATTAAGTTCCCCTAGATAGGCAAAATCTTACACTGTGAGGCGTGGTGGCGGATATCATAAAGCTTTGCGCCTATTGCGGATTTGCAAAACGCACAATATGCTTTCGTTGAATCAGCGCAATCCTTGCGAATCCATTGCTTGAACTCCTCATCTTGCAGCCAGGCATCACGAAAATTTTGCTTATAAATTTTTGGCAACTTAACCCAATCACAAAACACAGCAAGAGTGAGCGAACACTTTTAAGTTGTTCATATAACCGAACCACTGAGTCAAATAGAAGTTCCGATATCTTTGTGAACCGCTATTAATCGTAATTTGTGCAGTCAATTGCACAAAGGTTTAAAAAAATTAAGAAATTCTAAAGAAAATTAAAAAATTTCTAGACTTCAAAACTTTTGAGGAAGTGGAATTGAGAACATGGATGATAATAAATTTTTGACTTTGTTAGATAATTAATAGACTATTTTAAATCAATGTAAAGTTTATTAGTCTATATCGACTATCTTTCCCCGAGTTGAGATTTAAGTTGTTTCAATATGTAACACAGTTAAGGTACATATAAAATTTTAATAATTTCTTTAGATCTCCCTTACACTACAAAAAAAAAATTGGAAAATAGACTTTGATTTGATTCAACAGTTAAGAAAAATTATAAGAATTTTTTTATTCCATTATTCCAAAAGACGGATTCGAGATTAAAACAGAGACCGAAATAGAGAGATAGTGAGAGTTAAAATCTTGTGCTTGAGTATACAATTCTCAATTCTTGGAACTTGGAACTTATTTTATTTCAAGATTGCAAGCTTTTTCTGAATAATTATTTTAACCTTGGTTCAAGATTAAAAGAAAGATTAATTGTGCGCATTCATCACAACAATATAAAACAATATTTATTACTTGGCATTCTTCGGTACAGCAAAATTACTAAAAAATTAATTTTCTTAGTTGTGACTAGAAAAGTGGAACATATAAATTGCTCAAAACTATATCATTGAACAGGGAAGAAGTTCTTCTGCAATATGCACACTATGGATGCTAATTTTCTAAGCCCAACTTGCATAAAAAAACCTCAATAATAGTTTATCATGCAAGTTTATCCTCGGTTGTGTTTTGCACGTTTCTAATTTTCCAAGTTTTAGATATAAAATTTCGCCATTAGACTTTTGCCCTTCTCTCCACCCAACCGTTTTCAAATCTCTGGTCAGCGCACGTAGCAAAAAGCCAATTACAAGTGCAAGTTTTATAGTAGTTTTTCATATTATTTAACAGTTTTTTTTTTGTTTTTTGTCATTTGTTCTTGACTATTCAATGTGCAAGTATATGTATATACACCAGCGTATGCATAGATTTATCTCTCTTTCTGGCCTTAACTTAATGTATTTATTGTTAAGCAATTACCATATTAAAAACGCAAGTGGGAATGTGGGAATGGGCACGACATGGCACGGCACGAATTGAAAACCGGCAGCGCAACCCGGTTCAATTCGGTTCGATTGCATTCGATTGCAATTGAAAAGCGCCATTTGAATTGTTGACGCGTAACGCAACTCATCTGGGTTAGGCCTGAAATGCTTTCATTTCGATAAAATGAACACCAGAAGTATTTGAACGTTTAGTCACATACACAAAACATTGTCTGAAAGTCACGTTTTGTTAAACCTACCATCTGATGTGGATAAACACTTGACCGGTCGTCAGACTGGATTTAAGGGAGTATACGAAATTACTTGAATTCAAAAAAAAAATTATCCAGCGAAGGCCTAAACATAGGGCGGGGGAGGGGTGGTTGTCGGGCAATTAAATGCAGAGCTTAAACAAAAGATAAATGCCATCGATGCATTGTGCAGATAAGACAGCCACGCCGTCCCGCCTTCCCTCTCTCCATTTCTTCATGGCACGTGCCAAGTTGGCCCAAGACACCAAAACAGAAACACTTGAAAAACACCAAACGTTGCTGATTACCAATTTGTTGGCACACATGGGTTGGTTGAAGCGGTTTCACGGCTCTTTCAATTATGTGCATCCCCTGCAACGTAATGCAATTGACACCCTTCGTTACGGTCAAAGCAAAAATATTCAGTTTGAAAATTTGCTTAAATTAACAAACACTTAAGGTCAAAGGGTGAATGTGTATTAGAAAAGGGGGAGGATGCTTATAATTGAGTAATATCTGATTAAGTCAATTTGATTCAATTTCAAGAGAAGAAGTTGTAGACTAAAGCTGCGATGGGAACTTAGTGGCCCGTTACAACAATCAAATACAAGCACCGCGACTCCGCTAAGCAACAGATGTTGGGTTTAAAATTAAAGCCTAAAAACTGAATCAAAATTTTTCAAATTTTATACAATTCAGAAAACTTTTTTGATTTTGTTTTTAGAAACTGATGAAATTATTGCACACACTTTGGTGTACTGTAATCAGAACTGTGCGTTTCGTCATATCCTGCTTAAAAGGCGTTGTGGTTAAAAATGCTGATATGTATTTAATTTATAACACACTGATTAGTCATTAAGCTGCCTTTACACTTATCATATATCTCTAATTAGTCGGTTGTCAAAATTCTTTTAGAAAAAACTCTTATTAAAATCAAATTACATTAAAGAAGGCTAATTTTTCCAAATATTTAGAGTTATTTACTTTGCTATTATATTATTGTCAGAAAGTCTCTTTAGAGATATATGACAAGTGTAAAGGCAGCTTAAGTGTTGGGTTGTTCATGAGTGAGTGAACAAAATTGAGTTGTTCTTTAAACTTAACAAGTGAACATGTACTTCTACAATTGTTCATTTTTGTTCAACGAGTCTTGTTCAGTCTGTCTTGCTCTGAATTGTTTTTAAGTTGTTCTAAGAGCTACTCAGTCTCTTTTGCTCAGAGAGTTGTTCTGTATCTCTTGCTCTGTGAATGTTTCTGTCTGCCTTGCTCTGTGAGCAGTTCCGCCTGTTTGTATGTTGTTCTGTGGTCTGTACCATGAAACAACTATAGCAGGTAAGCTACTTAGCCAAATTTTGAATTAAAAGGTTTTGTTAAGAGCTCGAGAGAAAGAGAGAGAGAGAGCGGGAGAGTGAACGACGCACATTCACACAAATCAGGTACATATGTTTGTAGAACACAAAAGCCATGCAGAAATGACAAAAACAATAAAGCGATCAGTACTACAGAAACCCACCCCTTTGAAATCCCGGCGGCAACCAACTCACACAACCTTTCGAACAAGTGAACAACTGAACAAGAGCAACTAAACAAGTGAACAACTGAACAAGTGAGCGATTTAAGTGGGTTGACTCACTTGGAAATAAAGAACAAGTGAGCAATGCTTGTGAAATGAATATCCTTTCCCCAACACTATAAGTCGTCAACTTCCAGCTATGACGTTAGTGAGCACTAAGAACTCGGAATCAAATAACAAAAGTCGCAAAATTTATATTTGATAAATAGAGCTGGGAATCCCGATAGTTTAGTTTAAAAAATATAGGAAAGCTAACTTCGGCTCGACCGAAGTTTCTATATCCTCGTAGCTTGTATAATTTATGTAAAATAAGGTTTTAAATGATTTTCGTCGAACATTCATAGCTGAGTTATTTCCCAAACTCAGCAATAGATGGCGCCATTACTTTGACTATTTACTTGTCCGTTTGTTATATGGCAAATATACGATATATTCATCAGATATTGACCAAACTTTGCAAAATTGTGTGGTAACCCAGGCTGCAAACCTTTAAAATTTTGCAGAAGGTTCGGTCCGGGGGTTCGAACCCGTTGTAAAATCTGAACCCAAGGTTTTGGTTCGAACCTCGGTTCGCTTGAACATAAAAGAATAGTTTCGATGTATTCCATAGAACACACGGGATTAAAATTAATTTTTAAAAATAATCAGGCCTGTTCTCGTTTCCGAATTCGATTGATCGGAATTAGTAAGAGTTGTGATTTCCTAGAAAAGATTAAGTTGAGTTTTGAATGAAGATAAATGGAAAGTTTGATCTAATAGCCGAAAAATGCAGTCGGTTTTTGGAAGCGGGAACCTTTAAGAATACCGATTCCGCATGAATTGATCGAATTGGGAAACGGGAATTGGCCTGAGTATTCTTTATTTAAATAATGTAATTTTAATTATCGAATTCAATAGCTCAAATTTACATCTTTTGAGAACTGCTTAGTTAATGATCATTATATCTTCCAAGAGCTGTTCATCTATGCTAGCCCTTAGATTAGAAAGATCAAACTTAAGTGTTGAAAAGGCTCGTTCAACTGATACCTGAGTTGCTGGAACAGCAAGTATAGTTAAGGAAAGATCTTGTTAGTCCTCGTTTTTTTGTCCTTTCTAAAATTTTAAGACATTTGTCGATGTACTGAAGAGTTAGTAAACGTTCGCACATTGGGCAGGTTGAGTTTTATCGCGTCACACAGTCTAGCACTGTTTTTTTAAATTTTTCTATATGCAATAGATTTCATATAGTGTGAGTACGGAGTTTCTTATAAAGTGTGCGAACTCTAATAATGTCAAACTGAACTTTCCTAAAAAAAATCGTTAACTACTTAATTTAGCACAATGAACTGTAATTATAGAGTCCTCCCTCCGTCCAAATCAAGAAATGCTTTTGATTCACATGAGCAACCTTCATCGGCATTACATTCTTCATAGTTGCATTCATTTTCTGCTCTGCAGTTTTCATTCAAAAGTTATCCTGCTCGAACCATCTCCGATCCATTATCGACGGTGATAGTATAAATCTAAACTAGAGAAATGTCGTAGGATTGGAGAACTTCTTAAATGATAGCAGTCAGATTACAAGGAATTGCTATATTTCCTTGTGTGTGTCGTTGGGCAAACTACTTAATTTTGTGAACCGAACCTATTTTTTTGAAAAAGTGGTCCGGTTCGGGTTCAGGTTGGAGGAGTCAAAAATAGTAGGGGTTCGGTTCATGGTCCGGTTCGTCGGACACAAAAAACCCGAACCGAACCGGTTCATAGGGGTTCGGTTTCGGCCCGTTTTGCAGCCTTGGTGGAAACCGATAATATTTATAACTGGAAAGTATAAAGACGCAACTATTGAAAACCAAAAAGTTTTTCTCACTACAACTTATTTTTCGACCGATCATTCCTATGGCAGCTATATTCTAAAGTCATCCGATTTTGATCAAACTGTGCATAATTGTGTGGTAGCATGTAAAACTGATCAGTAACAAGTTTGGAAGCGATAGCATTGAAAACAAAGAAGTTTTTTCTGCTAAGACTTTTTTCAGAACTATATTTTGTATGGCAGCTATACTATATAGTTGACCGATTTTCATCAAACTTGGTGGAATTATGTAAAAGCATAAAAAACTTATAGATACGAGGTTTGGGTACGTTTAAATTGAAGACAAACAAGTTTTTCTAACTTAAACTACTTTTTCGAACAGATAGGACTGCCTTTCAATTTGGATTCTCTTAGTTTGTTTTTGGAAGCGAAAGTTTAATTCTTTTATTTTTGTTTGGACTCAAGTGAATTGATCGTTTGCAGAGCTAATGTAGAGAGCAGCAGAGAGAGCGTAAGTAAGAGAGAATAGCTTTACTACGCAACCGTTCAGTATCAGTATATATCCTAGTCTGTTTATTCTGATTGCAACCTAATAACAGGCCCATGTCGGTCAAGCGCTCAATAAATGTGTGCTTTTCGAAGACCAAAATGTATTCATTCTATGCAATGTGTAGCGCGAAAACTGTTTTGTTCGGATCATGGCAAACGGGGGGCCGATTGCTGCTACCTCTGATTTTGACAAAGCTTTACTCGATTGTAAAGTTTTTCAATAGCTCGATAAATAGCTCTCTGGATCCAACTTAAACTATGATGGTCTACCCCAGCGTCGGTTACCGAAATCTAACGAAAGGGCCTTCTATTGGGTCGCAAATTCGCAGAGTCTATATTTTGTTTTACAATGGCTGACCACCGAATTCTACTCGTACAGCGTTTTTCTTGAACCAATTTTGTACGTTTTTACTTGAAAATGACTTTGATGTCTTTCTCCAAAAATATTGTTTACAAATGGTCATTCTTCTTGCCTTATTGCTTCTGCAGTTTGATGACTTTACTTGGTCACGCTTCGACATCAAACGGCGGATCATCATCATCAGCAGCAGCATTTTCTGTGAGTGTGTGTGTGTGTTTCTGGAAATAGAGCTAAAAAGTTCAACAAGATGGGTTGCCGGAAATGTGGCACACAAATGCAAAAAGAAAAACAACCAGACTTGCCTCTACTTTGAAGTCGGAAATGGCAAATGCCACACTCCAAAACGGATTCGAATTCGGGAGCAGGATCGGGATCGAGACAAGCTGTTGTCGGAAACATTTTGTTGTACAAATCAATTGCAACCCCTCGCTTTTCCGCTTTATTTCGCATAGTTTTTTTTTTTCTTCCTCTGCTGTCAATGGGCATAAAGTAGAAGGAGGATGAGCAATGAAATTCCTTCCTATAGTGCAGCCAAAAATTGCTCAAACGGTGTTTAGTGCCGTGAGGTCGTTGTTACACCATGAGGGTGACTTTTCATATACCCAATACATACTCTGGTACTATATACACAAACACACACACACACATACACATATATGTATGCTTGAATGTATTCGCTTAATATTTAGTTTAATGTAGTAAGTGTAGCATGAATCATGCAGACGAATATGAACCGATACTCTACACTCTGATAGAGAAAAAGGGAGTTTTTGTTGTTGTATGCGCCCCCTTAGGGTTTTTTTTTTCATATAGAGGGGTGCACACACTTGAGCATTAGTAAAGTCATTAGAGTGTGTAAAAGAGATGACAGCATATGAGTACATCATATAAGTTTAATATATAATATAAAAGTTATGACTTTGGTTATTACCATGAACATGCATTCTGGTTACTAATTACTTTCCCCTGCACTTGCTACCCTAAATGAAATCAGTAGGAATGGCATTACACAAAATATATTGTTTCAGAAGTAGTTAAGTAGTTTTATGGGAGCTTAAAAGCTAGTTCTAGTTTTACATGAACTAACATTTTCAGTGAAATAGCTAAACAGACTGACTTGAGAGAGCTACACTGAGAAAATCAATCAAACCATGAGAAACGGTGTCAGAAGTTGAAAGAGACGAGATAATCCCAACCCAAGAATATATTCTCAATTTAAATCTAAATCCAACAATTTTGGATTAAGATCGTTTATACTCGACTTTTAGATGAAACGATCTCATTTTTATTGCCCATCATCTTACCGCCTCCACTTTACACCTATGTGAGAAGCTTTCTATCGGACAGGAGTTTCTCGGTAGTATTGGAAGGGCGTGTTACGCACTGGTGTGCCTCAAGGAAGTGTCCTTGGACCAACCCTCTTCTCTCTCCACACTTGTGATATGCCTACTGCAAGAACAATACCCATTGAAGACCCCTCCAAGACTTACACATTGCAAGATTTGCTGACGATACAGCTATTAAGGCGAGAGACACATGTAAATATAATGCTACTGATGTCGATTCAGCAGATGGGCGAAGCGATGGAACATTGAGCTTAACCTAGCTACATATACTCAGTCATGATGAGTGTCCAGGCGTGTTCCTCAACGATCAGCTATTATGTCACTTACCTGGATATAAATACTTGGCAATATATCTAGACAAGCGCCTTACATTCGGAACCAATATCAACGCGCTTGTAAGGTAAGGTGAGGTGTATACCAGCGGTGGACAAGCCCTCCCATTGCCCCGAGATTTTTTTTACGACAATTGGCGTCAGTCACTCTCATAATAAGCTGAGTCGCAATGAATTTGCTTCAAATTGTGAACAACAACAAAGTCTATGCGAATCGGACCACGGCGCCAACAAGACGCTAACACAGACGGCGCAACAGCTGCATATTGGGAGATCGAGACTCGCTGATAACGGTAGCTTTTTCCTTTGTTGTTTTTGGGCTGCTCCCAAACTCAAATTTCATGCCCACCGCTGGTGTATACGTAAACCTTCAGAGATTTCTGGGAAACCTTCGACTATGTAGTTAGATTTTCGAGAACCTTCACGAAATTTGAGCTTGAGTAAAGGACGTGCAATATAAAAATCATTTTACCAGCGATTAACTATTTCCAAATCGAATCGTATTCCTCCAAAAGTTGGAATAAAGTTATCAATACACGCTTGTCTTGAGATTCCACATCGAAAATTAAAAACTGGTCACAATTAGAGTTGCCTGTTCCCAAAATATGTTCCTGTCATCTTTTTCTACAGATTCAATCTTTACTTCCACATCATTTTTCAAAATATAATGAAAACAAATCTTCTTACTTCAAATCGTGACAAAGAAATATTAACATTCAAATCCCAATAGGCTTTGACTTTAAAAACAAATGTTTCAAATTATGTAGCCAAAAGGCCTAGCTAAAAATGTTTAGTTGAATTCTGGAACTGTAAGAATACACATATACTTCTTGTATGTATTCAAAATTGTTTAGAAAAAAATACGGATAAAATTTTATTCGAAATTTTAGCATCAAATTAAAACAAAAAACCTTTAGGCAAACATTTTATATTCTTTTGAGGAATGGAACAAAGAAAACTTGTAACAAACTCCAGGTAACTGTTATACTTGAATGAAAGTAAATTCGTATATTAAACCTTTCCTCTTCCTCATATATAGACTGTAAAGAAATGTGAAATGTATCCAAGGCCACGCGCTACGGAATTCTATCGTACACCGCAGCCCCGTCCCTCATTTCAGAGCCAAAAGGCTGAACATCCGAAGGATAAGCTAAATGAAATACCGAATCCACGCCCAGCAGGTGATGCTCCACCACAGCCACGTCGGATACAACCATCTCAAAATTCCGATACTCGGGTTTTGCGCAACAGTTATTTCTCGTAGAACTGGAAAGCTGGAATAACCGAGAGTTCCTAAATTGTTTTGTATAGATTCTTGCATATTGTACATTTTTAATAAATTTTTCGTTCCCCAAGAGAGAGAAGTTTGGAAAGTGATTCGTACCTCTGTAAGGCCTACTAATTGGAATCGAATAAAACCGAATCAAGTTTTTTTTTTCGGATTTTGTACAAGCCAATCAGCCGATGAGAGCAGGATTAGCCCGACAGTCGTTTCTGTTTTATGTGGGCTGGCTCCTGTTGTTCACACCAAGCTTGGCAATGTCTTGGCTCACCTGGTCTTACTATCTCGGCTCTTAGCTTAGACTCGAGAGCTACACATAAAAAGCTGTGAACCGTGTTAGGCTGCCTTCACACTGTTCGACGCCTGAGACATGTCGATAAAAAAATCATCGACTACAATTTGACGAATGACGATACCGTATATACTTGATGTCATGTTATACTGTACTCAGAAAATGTTGTGAAATGAGTACTTTTTATCAATGAACAAAGTTCAAGCACAAGTTCCAATAACTGTCAATAAAAAATCAACTACATTTCAATTCAAACTGTATTGATTTGCATCGATTCGGAAAGATAGAATCTTTAAAAATGGAGTCTGAAGTTCAGTGCCAGATGCTAGCGGCAATTGTGTGCGTCGGTATTGGTTTCTTAGACGACAACGAGGGTGAGCCGAAAGCCAAGCGCTCTTGCTGGTTAGACGAGGCTTAACTCGTTTCCAAGAAGGTATGTTTGCCAAATGAAATGGTGAGCTCAGACGCATCCCAAAAAAAAATTTAAAAACTTTGTGAGAATTAACGTCTCTACGGTTGCACCCTTAATCCAGAATCAAAAAACGAAATGTCGAGACCCAATATCACCAGCTGAAAGACTTGTGGTGACACTAAGATACTTTGCTTCCGGGTCAAGCATGAAGGACCTGTCATTTAAGTTAAGGACGTCAACAGCAATCATATCCCAGATAGAACCTGAAACTTGTGGTGCAATTTACAAAGTGCTAAAAGACGAACACCTTAAGGTAAATATTAGCTGTTTCTGTGAGCCAAAAGATCTCGGACAACAGCTCTTATTGCGCCCAAAGCCCCTAACCAGTCTCTTTTATGGTGTGAGTATATATATTTTTATATGTAAAGAGGCTAAACATATTACATTTTAAAAATGCTTCCATTCGTCTGCACAAGCAGATATAAGTTATCTTCGTCTCTATCTTTAACATATTCCATATCAGTGTATACAACATCCGTGTTTGTTGAGTTGGCGACCCTCTTGTATTTTAGACCAGCTATAACTTCTTGCTGATACTTCGAAACCAGCTGGTAAAGTTCATTAAAAGTACTCATTGACACTTTCATGTTTCATGTAAATTTACACTAAAAGTATCATTCGACATATTCTCATGTTTCGAACATGTCAATTGATAAGCTATTTACATTGAAAACATGACAACATGAAGGCCTACTAGATTATCATGTCATCATGTGTCGAACAGTGTAAAGGTAGCCTTTTGTTCCTGGCTTTTAAGCTTGAACTCTTAGAGTTGAGAGTCAAGAACTACGAGTGAGAGCTGGCTCTCGAGAGCTGCGAGTATGAAATTTGAAACTATAGTCTTGGATGGAGAACACAGTAGCAGAAGGCGTTAGTAGATTGGTGACAGACAGACAGACGAGTAGTAAATGGACGCTGACAGAGACAGACTGAAAAACTTACAAATGTAGAAGCATAGACTTAAAAACTGCTCAGTCAACACCGCTTCTATCAGAAATTAGTTAACTGTTGGCTCTCATTTAAGCTCTCTGGATATATTTGGGTCAGCTTTTTGCTATTACTTACGCTCTCTGGCTACATTTGGTAATAAGTCCGTCTCGCTCTAACCACTGTGCATTCCCACTGGCACTATTAAGTATCGTTTAGCACCACTAAAATTGAGAGGCAGCACAAATTTGTTCTCTAATACTCATTCTCCATGGAAGACGTTGTACATATTTTGTGGACAGACAACCCGTAGTGATAATGTAAATAGTAACCCTTATGTGTATATAGTAAACCCGTGTGTGTATATAACGTTGTAAATAGGGATGTCGAAAATATTGTCGATATATCGATATTTTTTCCCAAAATGACAAATATCATTATCGCATATTTTTTCGAGGCGATATATCGCATATCCGATATATCCTATATATATATGGGAAATTGAATATTTTTTGGTGATATTTTGATTTTAGCGTTCGGTCACACTGTTGTGAATAACTGTTTCTTGTGCTCTGGACATGTAAAGCAAAATGTTTAAAAGTTATTTTATTAAAGTTGAGGCACAGAAATCGCAGTGCAAAGTTTGCAATAAAGTTGCAAAGACCAACTCAACAAATATAAAGGCGCACTTAAAAGCAAAGCATAGATATGCTTGGCTGAATTGTAGCCCGTCCTTAGAAACGGTAAATGTTAGGCCGTCCGCACACGGCTCGTATAGTCATCGTAGCAATTTCACGAACAAAAGGCGTAAAATTTGATTGAGCTCTGAAGTCGCACACTGAATCGTGACGACTATCGTCATCGTCATGCTGCACGCATTTTGTTCTCCTTTCAACCAAAAGGGTGCGACATCAAATTTTGGACCTTTTGTACCTATAAATATGTATGTATAAATAATATTGACTTCTTGGAATTCGGGGAAATTTTACGCTAGATTAAGTTCTGGATGTAAGAAAAAGACGCATTGCACATAACTCAACGGGTCTTCCTAAAATCTTTTCTAACGATTATTGGTAAAATCAAAAGTTCCTACGTTTCGTAGATTTAATTGAATAAGTTTTCTTTATGCTTTTTAGTTCGAATGCTCTATTTTGAAAGATGATGAATTTAAAAATTAAACACTTCTTTCGTTCCATAAATTTAAATTCATGACTAAGTTTGCAGAACTTCTTATGTTATAAATGAAATAAAAAATAAATATCATTTGTTAATTTAATAAATATACATTTAATCTATACTTTTATGCGCAGTCAGAATGTAGTTCATATTACGAGTCAAATGACGCCTCAATTACCTCAATAGACCTGATCATTGTTAAGATCCGGGTTTTTATTGAAAAATATCTATAAAATCGATATTTTTGCACCAAAATATTTACATCGAAATTATACTTTTTCTATATTGTCAAAAATATCGATATTGAATTGAATTATTTATCAACCCTAGTTGTAAATAAAGCCCGGAAAACCTAAGACACCACCAGTTCACAAAACCAACTTTATCTTTGCATAAGATGTCTTGTATAATAGATAGACAGGCGGGCATGGCAAATGTTTCCTCTTGCCTTTTGCACTTTCAATTATGCTACAAACACCACAAATCTAATTAACTAATTTGATACCAATGTCAATGCCAAGAGGCATTTGATTATGGAAAAATCTGCCATGATTGGAAATTGTATTCCTAAGAAGACGTATCACATTATAATCGATTTCAAACAAAGGGCAAATAATAATACAAAATACAACAGAACTGAAAGAATGCAAAGAGAAATGCGCTGGTCCGTTGGTTTATGTTGCAGATTGTTTGCTTAATTGAAATTTATTGACTACGCGCTGTAAATTGCAACGGGAGGTGCCAGGGTGGTAGGAGTAGGCGGGCTTAGGCGGCCGCCGTTGCGTCTGTTAGTATTACAGGATATTGCCCCTTGACTTTATTATTATTATTTCTGATTTGCCTATGCGAAGGCATCCCACATGGTCTGGTTGCATCGCCGCCCCCCTCCACTCCCATTAGTTCTTTCTTTCTGTTCTGTTTTGTTTCTGTTTTCAATTGTTTTGTGGGCGCCTTTCGAGTTTAATTTCATTTTAATAGAGCACTTCGCCTTTAGTGGGTGTGGAACCAGGAAGCAACACTTGACTCTGTTTATGATCAGTTGGCATTTTAATGTACCTTAAAAGAAGAAGTTCTCTTGTGAGTTTTGTGAAGCGTGTCATGAGTCACGTGAGTGGTGGCAATGTCCATTAGTCAGTTGTATGTGCGAGTATTCGCTTGTATGTCAATCATATTTGAATTCGCATCTGTTGGATAGTTTTTCAACTGTCAGTTAGTCTTAGTTGACACTTTGTCAGTATCTTGATATGGAATTGGGTTGTATTTGGAGAGGGAGGAAAAGTGCCACATGTCAGTCTAATTGAAAATGTTGGATAATAAAATATTAAGTATGTAAGAAATCACTTTTGTTTCACTGTTTGATTGAAGGTAACACCAAGGGAATACAAAATAAAAGTAAATAAAGAAGAAAAGCTTTAAGAAATAAGTTGTAGCGTACAAGTAAGACTACACTCAGAAAAAACACCAAGGATTCTGTACTTGAAGCAGGAAAATACAAAACAGACTATTATTTTATCACCGATATCTCATCTTCCACTATCTGTCACAGAAACTTACACATAACAGAGTAAATATTAAAAATAGACCCTAAGCAGGGCTGTAAAACAAAATTTTCATTACAATTGTGGGTAATTAAAAATAAACTTATTACAATTACAAATATTTCTTAATAATAAATTTAATTACCATTACAACTACTTTCATGTAATGAAAAAACTGTGTCGAAAATTACTTCAATTACTTTTAATTACTAATAATTTAATTTGAAGGTACAATTATTGAAATAATTGTAATGAAAATTGTAATTGTAATTATTGGTAACCCAAAATATTTTATGGTAATTGTAATGGTAATTTCCATTTACAATCCTGGCCCTAAGTTTGATATTTAAAAAACTGCGAATACAATTCTTATTTTAAGTGTGATTCGAGATTATAAAACTACAATTCACATTTATATTCTATTATTTTTTCTTACTCTGATGTTTTTAAATCTCAGCTGGATTTATAAGTCAAGAAAAAAGAAACAAGACATCAAAATCTTAAAATTATGAAAACAATACGATCTATATTCAATTAAGGTCAATCGTAGATTAAGAATACAAGGGTCAGGCACAGCCTACTTTAAGTGTGCCCATATTTGATTTAAAATTCTCTTCAGGTTTTACTATTTGACGAATTTTTCAAGCCTTTTTGACTCTGAGAAGCTAGTATCTTCAAAGCGCACTTTTAAGGCTACAACTGAGAGTTCAGACGTTGAAAAAGATTGAGCTCGATATTCAATGTGCACTTCCTCCCTCACGCTATCAGCATTAACTCTGCAGGATACTCGAAAAATTACTTTTCTTGTATTTACTGAGATACTGAAGACATTCTCGGAGCGAGAATAGTTTCCTAATTCTGTTAGCTGGTTTTTGAGAATGTTGTGTGACCAGGCAACTTAGAGGCTGTTTCGTGAGTTGGTCTGGAGTTCACGCGTGAAATGGTCACATCGATATCACAGCGCTGCCACCCGACGTCAACGTGTCATGCGATATACAGCCACTCTCCCACTTTCGCTTTCGCAAAAATTTTGCGATTTCGAGTCCAAATTTAGTCCAAAAACCGGTTAAAAATCGCAAAAGTTTTGCGAAAGTGAAAATGGGAGCACGGCTGATAGTCTATCGATAAGTGATTATTTCGAAGGTGTGAAATATATGTAAACCATATTTATCGTAATCACGCTACACAAGTGTGTGATGTTTTAAAATGAGTAATAAATGGACAACTTTTCATTGGAGGAGAAGGTGGCCCTAATTGATGTAATAAAAGAGAAAATTGTGCTGCAGCAGTTTTATGATAGCGGCTTGATAAAAATCATCCGGGAAAGATAGGGGGCTGCTCCTGGAAAGGGTGGTAAATATGGTAATTATTAAGTTTAATTACGTTATTCACAATAGTTTGTTTTTTCTAGAGGACCATTGCAACGCGGCTTGGGCTTCGTTAAAGGACAGTTTGCGCTGCCGACGTGCTAAGCACTTCCAAGAGTAAAAGCGATCTTGGCGTACCCATCGCAAACTCAAGGAGGCAGCGATTTAGAGTCGTTTTTGTCAGACTTGTCGGCGCATAGAAGGTGTGCGAATGCCATGCATTTGTATAAACAATAACGTGATAATTCTCTTTCGAGATTCGAGATGGCTGATGATGAGCAACTTTGGCCCAGCACAAAGTCATTCAATTGTGGACGACTGCGATTCCGTATGTCGAACAGATGAACTGCACAACTTCTCAATGGTCGGTCTTGGGACTTCTTTGTCGCCACAAGTCGTCTGCGACATCTCCTAATCTATGCCGTTGCATTATAAGTACATAATAACGAGATGCCTATTAGAGCAAATTATTGAACACAAATACACAAATACACTACAAATAAAGGTCACGATGGACCTAAAATCCATTTAATTATTTGCGATTTATTTACGATTTACATCTGCCACCTCTTAGGTCTTTGCTACAAGTAAGGATTAACCTAACTATGTCAAACCATAGGTGCCTTCACTACAGCTTCTAACATATCACATAAAACTATTGTATCAACCATATCAAACTATAGGTATAATTAGTTTAAATTTTCCTACCAATTTAAATTGCAACTAGAGATGAGCACCATATTTCGCACTTGCTATCAACGAAATAATGCGCTGAGATTTCGCACACTTTTCGTAGTTACCTCCGTGCCAATCTTGAAATGTAAGAGTACCTACCAAAAATAAACACGTTCATATTTCAGAACAATTCATACAGTTTTTGTGGTTTTGTAAACTAATGTTATCGCATCAGGAGAATATAATTAGCCACATGAAGTCAGAAGTCAAAGTCGGAATTGTGGCTAGCCAGGAAGCTAAACATCATTGGCATGCCTATAAGAGAAGGCACATATGTGTATAAGGATTAAGAAAGGTGTAAAATAAGAACTATCCACAAACGGAGCAAACTGTAGTAGTGGTAGCGAAGTAAGCAAACACAGCTGGAGCAAACAAAAATCTAGCCTGTGGAGGCACCATGTCTTTTTTAAATCCCTTGTTATACTCTGTACCGAAGGTACATAGAGTATATTAAGTTTGTGCAAAAGTATGTAACAGCGGAGAAGGAATCGTTTCCGACCCTATAAAGTATATATATTCTTGATCAGCATCAACGAGCCGAGTCGACTATAGCCATGTCCGTCCGTCCGTCTGTCTGTCCGTATGAACGCATACGAGTATCTCAGTTTTAGATGGTAACTGAAGATTTGCAGAGTCTGCTTTGTACATGTATGCGGACTATATATTTCGGATACTTGACAGGATCAGATCAAGTTATATTTTCAATTTTTGCCACAGCACCCCTCGCGTCACCCATGGGTTCTTACTGAGAAAAACTCATATCTTTATATCTTCATATCTTCATATCGTCCTACAGTTGTGGCCAGTATTAGATCGTTCATATGCCTTCTAGCAGATTTACAAATCTTGGTCAACATCAAATGAGTTTATCGATTATAGCTGTCATAGGAATGATCGAGATCGGATGAACGATACTCAAGTTAGTGGGCAAAAACCTGGCCAGTTAACATCACCCACCCCCCCACCAACAACCACAGCAACATACCCTAACCGTTCAACACAGGCAATCTTAGTGCGAGAGAGAAAGAGAGAGAGAGAGAAACTTAGAGAGCGCACCGCGTTGTGCGCGGGGTGTTAACTGGCCGTTTGACTCTTGAGCAAATGCGAGTGTAAGGGTACAGAGTATGTTATAGTCGGGCTTGACCGACTTTCTTTCTTGTTTTTTATTGTGGTCTCAACAAATCATAGAGGCTCCTCTGAGAATTAAATATTTTGCTGTTCCCTTGTTGAAATGTAAGTTTTTAAAAAATGAGTTGGCAGGGCTGAGTAAGGCATAAGAATTAGCGTTGTGAAATCCACAGAGGTCGCAAAAATCGGTCCCCCGTTTGCCTTTGTCAGAAAACGACAGCTTTCGTGCGACCACATTGAAAAGAGGTACCGAAATAATCTTTAACTACGCTCTTTGCTTTTATTTGGTTGTGAGAGGAGAGAAACACATTTTTTTGATTTTTTTCCTCTTAGGTCTTTTTGGGATCGTTTGGCTTAATTCTCCAATTCAAAATGGTCTTCTTCGTATGTATGCATCGGTGTGTTAGACTCGGCTAACGATACGAATGTATGCGACGAACTATACGCGCTCTCTCGTTCTCTCTCGCATAGACTCTCTTTCTGCTTATGATAAACTCTGGCGAAACTCTTGAGTCTGCAACCTTTTTAAATAACATTTTGAGAGGTTGGTCTTCGAGAAGCACGCAATTTAAAACGAATTTACTGAGTTGGACGTGTTATTCGGTTGCCGTCAGACCGATCAGTGCTGTGTGGTCAACCACAGCCACTTAACAATGAGCGCGATAACAGAACACATTTGGTTGCGGTAAGCCCGGGCCCTTTTTATATTTGGTTTTCCGGTCAGTGACGTGAGCAGAGCGAACTGAAAAAAGGGTTGAGAGGTTTTTACGAGCTATGGAAATCCATCGAAAGCACCATCG
Organism: Lordiphosa magnipectinata; assembly: GCA_037044535.1. NCBI lineage: Eukaryota > Metazoa > Arthropoda > Insecta > Diptera > Drosophilidae > Lordiphosa > Lordiphosa magnipectinata. Next base: position 28,781 of record JBAMBO010004104.1, read on the forward strand.
ATACTATCGATGGTTGTGAACTTGGCCAATCATCGATTGTTGTGACCCTATCATGTCTATCGATGTATAGGAGCAGCATATGGCGCAGCTCTAGAAACATCATAGTGTAATAAGCAGGGTTCGTAAATAACACACATTTGTACAAAATATGACAGAAAATTGTTTACACGAGTGTAAAATATTCTGAATTTTCTGATATTTTTGTACATTATATTTGTATGGTCACTATAAATATCCAGATTGATACCCTTTTAAAAAGGGATAATTGCATATTCTACAGGTACTCATGCGTAGTTCGGGATTTATTGAATTTTTGCCTTCAACCTACCAAACTTTTACTATCAAGTTAAAGGTCGAATGTGCTGTATCAATCTGGATATTTGCGGTGACAACTGCAAAATGAAGCTCCATGCAGCTCATTTATTGGTAGCAGGTCATTCCGAACATCGCTGATAGCACATTTTTATAGCCCTCACAAAGAGTTTGTGCCTGGCTAATAGAGCCATTCAAAACTATCGATAGTGACACCATCGAAAGTGTGACAAACAATTAATTATTCGATACTATCGATAGTACTATCAATGTTTACCTGCAAACTATCGATAGTGACGCCATCAATAATGCGGCTTCGCACGCATTTGTGTATGTAGCTTTTTCCAAGATGTTTTAAAAAAAATTTAATTATGGGATCTCTTTATGGTGCTTTGAATATTATGTCGAATCCGATCGAATGAAAATCTAGAGTTGTTTTTTGTAACAATATTCCGCGAACTTTTCCTTATTATCCAAAATTTGAAAATCACAGATCACTTATTTCATATTTTTGTGTGCTTAGGATTGAAATTAGCTTGGAGCTAATCGTTGGAAACTAAATTTTCGCCCAGATATCCTCGGCCACCCATTTTCCCCCAAGGGTGGAAGAATGGTATGCAGTCATTGTTGAATTTACATACAGATCTTGGAAAATGAGTTTGAACCTGATCCGAAAGTTTTTCGGCCATTTTCCGACCTTGGGGGTAGATTTTCCACAAATTGAATGTCACGTTTTTTATATTTTTTATATGTAATTTTGATAATGAGTTTGGACCTCATTTTCCACCCAGGGGGTTGAATTTTCATTTAAATAATTCAAAATCAAATTTTTCCATAGCCTATCGATATTATCGATGGAGCTCACTATCGGTGGTGCCCACTATCGGTGGTGCCCACTATCGATGTTCAAACTATCGATGGTACCCACTATCAATATTTTTACAACACTTATAAGAATAACCTCTGATAATATACTCAGAGCGTTCTGAATGGATCAATGGATCGATATAAATACGTGTCGAGAATGTTTTCGGTATTTCAATAGCATTCTTTAGCTTACATAATCAAGAGAAAAAGGGAGAATATTTGGTTATTTTGTGCCGCTTTTGCTTTGCTCGAAGAGAATCACTTTTAGCCCCTTTCTCTACCTAAAGTAATCGTATCAATTTGAGCTTACTTGTAAATTTTGTAAAATTCACACATAGAATTGAAAATTATTCCTTAATCTAGTCAAGCATTTGTGATAAGCGTAAGTTCCAGTTATGACTGGCAAGTTCATTTACTTCAGTTCTCCTCTCCCACGCTTTTCGGTATTTACCATGTCAAAGCCACTAAAGCTGATTGCTTCGTTTAACTCTGCACAGTCGACTGGTAAATCCATAACTGTGCCTAAGGGCCACAAATGCTGAATGCATATGACTTGCTTGCACTTGCACATTGTAGCTCACGGATGGCGGCCATAACTGTCAACGGTAACTTTGGCGAGTGCCATAAACTTGTGGCAAAATTCAATTTGCACGACGACGTCGACGAAGACGACGCTTTTCAGTGCACTTTAGCACGTAGACTTGGAGTCATAAACACGTAGTAGAAGGCGGATGAGGAGGATATGGCAAAAGAATGAAATGTTTATGCAAACAATTTAAGTCCCAGGGCCAGGAGCGGGATATGGCAATGTTGCCATTTCTATGCTAAACGTTATTTAGCGTCTAGTTACATGCTTGAGAGGGCCTTGGCTTCATGGAGTGACTACGAAGTAAGCACATACATGCACACAAAGAGGCAAAGGGCGCAATAGGGTGAGTTGTAACTATTCACCGGGGAGACATAAATTAAATGCAAACAATATAATTGGTAGCAAAAAAAAATAAAAAAATAACAAATAAATGGGGATGTGCTACAAATTTCAAGGGCAATAGAACTTCAATTCTCACCTCCCCTCTCCAACACTCCAACACGTATGTTGACTGCATTTCCGGTCTTCATTTCCTTGACCAATTCCCATTGCCCAGCATTTTGATTGAGTTACCGGCCGCTTTGAGGTTTCCGGTTCTGTCTCTGACATGCATTCCAAGGTCAATTTTGTGCAGGGGGTGGACAACGCTTTTTTTCTATTCTCTAAAACTAAATCCACCCTTCTCTCAAATGAAATAGAAAATTCATTTCCCAGCAGCGAAAACTAATAATTAAATCGACAAATGAATTCACACCCTTTTTGGGATGAGAACTAGATGAGAAAGAGGGAGAGCAGGGCGACCCCTGCCATCAAGATATGGTATAATACACTCTGCCAGATGTGGGTGATGTTCCAAGGCCATTGACATTGACAAAAACTAATGAAAATCATTGAGAGATGTTGTCTTTAAGTGTTCCAGTTTAGGTATGGGGGCAATGATTTTCAATCAATACTAGATCCTATAGATTGAATTAGGAAGAATTGTAAAATACTTTTGACATTCACTTTTCTTGGTATGGAATTGAAAGCACAAAATGTTTGGTTTATTTTTTTGTAAGACTGGAATGGAATTGATAATGTATCGCACAGTTCTTCTGGCGCCACAGAGGCTATAGGTGGCACTTCACACAGTTCGTTTTAAGCTACTTTGTTTTAATTAGCTGTTACAGTGACCATGTGGAAACGAATGATCAAGTTTTGAGTCTAGTTGGGATAAATTCGTAGTAGTTGCGTAGATGGTAACTTCGGTTGAGGCCGTTGCTTCGAGTGGGCGTCGATAAGGAAGTTCGCCCAAGCAGGGCTGAGGTTGCAGAGTCAATAGTACTGGGTAGTATACCCCGACTAGGGACTTTCGTTTGCCACTCGTTGTGGACTTTGTTTGCCACTCGTTGTGGACTTTGTTTGCCACTCTTTTTGGACTTTGTGTTGAGTTCGAGAACTTGTAGGTTGGGTGGGTGTAGGGCAGCCTGGCTGCAGCAGTATGCGTACGGTTGAACGTGTAAGGGGGCGACTGTCGTGTCAGGTCAGCGATTGAGAGCGGGCACATGGTCGGCGTTATTTGCACAAAAAGAAAACCACCCTTTGCCGTTTGGATTCATATGTGTGTGCCCCGGCGTCGCTGGATCGCATTTGTGTAGGAGTAGTAGTAGTAGAAGTTCTTTATTCATAGAACATTAAATAAATATATAGGCATGGCATTTTTCCCGTTTGCCTTAAATTTAAAATTATACAATTCGCATACTTGAAAATATATAAAACTAGAGCTACCGGAACGCCCTTCCTTCAGAGTTGCACCACCTAACTTCCCCGCTTGTCGCGAGATAGTAGATCTTTCACTACTCAGGATGAAGTCCCGGGCTCCACTAATTAATATAAAATCAGATTCAAATTTCAGATTTCTCTTTTAGAACGCTTCCTGCAGGATTCTTGACCTGTATGTGTGAGCATCCAGCAGGTATTTTGCCAACACACTCCAAGATTGCTCGTTTAGGATAGCTACAAGCTCTGCCTAATGAGCGGATCCTCAGCTCCTTCAAGATTGGACAGACTGCTATGAAGTGGGTCGCGTCTATGTGGTGAATAGTTAAGCGCCAGTACCTCTGTTCTTGCTCTGCAAATATAGGAAATGATTAAAGTGTCATAAGTTATTATTTTCCCCGAGCTCGTAACATAAACGCTTGTACATCTCTCGAGAAGTGCTTTCGCGGGCTCGCCTCGCATTTGCCTCACGCGTTCTCTCGTACATTAAAGCCAGTAGTGTGGACTGACTCTCTTTCCAGGTATTCGGGTCGGTTAGATCTAGATTTACTTTGTGTTCCGAGGCCAGCTCTGCCAATTTTTGGAAGCACTGCGATAATAGAGACATGATTTTATTCATATATTTAAAATGCGCTTGTATTGTGTAATGGAACATCTCAGGTAGGCCTGTCTGCAAATTTTTTTGTGTGTGTGCGAATCTAATTAGAGTGTGAAGGTGTGTGTGTTTGGCGTTGCTGTTTCACAATTTATAGAAGAAATTCAATTGGAAAAACTATACCTTGGCTGCTGTTGCTGACTGGCGAATGAGCTAGTTCTGGTTGGAGCGTATCTTCCTCGATGATCGCAAGCTGTGTGCTGTTCCATGTGTCTGTCTCTACATGAGAGGCGAATTGCATTTTGTGTGTGTGTGTGTGTGCAAAATGCATTTAAGTGTATGATGTGGACGCCGTGAGCATGTATGTATGTGTAGACTGCGTGTAAAACCAGGAGCTCTGCTTACTGTGGACGATCAGTAGCATTTTCGGGACGCCAGCGGAATCGTCATATGTCCAGTTGTCGAGGCATGAATCCTAGAAATTGATAAAAAAAAAAACATGCCGGCTGCTGGGCGTGTGAGTGTGTGTGTGAGCCTCAGAGAATTGTTGCAGAAGATTGTTTAACATACAGCTTTAAATTTGTTGTGCTTATTGTTAGTGTTCTTTTACTTAGACAAGGTCACCACTTTAGCTATTTTGATTTAGCTGCCACTTTAGTTGAAGTGTTTAGATAGGTGTAACTAACTTTATTGAATATTACTTATTTGCCAACAATTACTGTATGATTGAAGAGTGCGATGCGGCCGCCAGCGCGGTGGCGATGGGTAGTAGAGTTCTTCTGGCGCCACAGTGGCGATGGCTAGTACTTTACACAGTTCTATTGGCGCCACAGGGACGATAGGTTTGACTTCACACAGTTCGTGTGGCGCCACAGCGGCGATAGGCACTACTACATCAAATTTAATTCAAGATTCAAATATCTCGAATGAGAGAAAAGTGTTTTTTTTTTAAATTTAAGAAGTTTTGGGTGCCCATTGCTGAATCAGTCAATTTAAGTATCAGTTAGTTAACCGAAATCAACGACTTCTAGGTATATTCTTATAAATCAGAATGGACTTTCGTAAAATTCTATCAAAAAGAAAAATTGAACTTAATAAATTTTCGATTAGCCCGAAACATGTTAAGTCCTTTACTCTACCATCAATCTTAATCTTTCAATCAATCAGTAATTGTCACAACATGCTTTGACAATGTATTTTGAAAATCTTTAAGATGTCGTACATCTCTGTCATTGTGTAGAAATATTTGTATAATGGATGGAACCTCTCCCCTTCCGGGCAAACCAGGAGCACACCATTTCGACAGCTTAATTTAATGTCATGACCAACTGCAGCACAATTGTTATTGCCTTATTATAAATAATCCCCGTTCCCTTTTGATGTACATAATTGTGCCAAGCGTTGTTAATGTCATTTGTCGTTTTTGTTTCATTCATTTCACTCCCCTCCCCCCTCCCCGGACAAGTAAATTTAGAGCAGAAGCTACAAAGCTAGCTAGCTGGTGGTTGGATGGTTGAATGGTTTGGGATGCGGATGTTGGTGGTTGGCGACGATGTCATAACTTTGCATGGCCTTTACCTCTGCTGACATAATACTTCTAATTCTTCTTTTGGCTGTGGCCCATATGTTGAATTGGTGGCCTTTTGGTCATTATGTGTGTCTTTTTTTACAAACAGATGTTTTGGTTTAAGCTTTTGATTTGTTTGTTTGTTTGTTTGGTTTATGGTTTCATTTTTCATTTCCAACCAACCGTTGACCAATGCGCAACGAATTAAAATCAAATTTGCTTTGCCCTTAGTGCATTCTTTAGTTCAAGTCGCTTAATTGACAATTTGAAGAGTTAAAGTTCGACATAGAGGAGGTATCAAAAAAAAATCCATCTTATCCCATGCTTTTCCCCATCAAAAAAGACGAGGGACAAAAACTGTTGACAGTCCGTGCTATGGGCATTGACTACCCAATCGAATGCCAATCGATAAATAATAAAGGCTAGCGGAGAGAGCCGACATCAGCCAGTCGCCGCCGGGCAACAGCTTGGCCAGACACAGACAGGCTGACTGGCTGGCAAGTGATTACAAGTCACCCCAAACCAGAATGACGGACGGTACCACCCCTGGGAATGGCACGAGATGCGTGCAAAAAAGTGTTAAAAATGCAACCCACAAAAAAAGAAACTGAGGAGAAAAGAATGTTCTGCTTTGATTTTGTTTTGTTCGCCCGGAGTCCAATAGTTTTTTTTGGCCATAAAAATAAAGCAATAAATTGGCGATATGGAACATTATTCTTGTTAAAAGAAGGGAAAGACACGTGGCTGGGCAAGAAGTAAACTGTTAAGAACCTTTTAGCAATGTGAAAATTTATTCTCCCATTTAACATTATTTAGTTTGAGCTAAGTGCACATTTTGTTTGTGCTTAGCTAGTAAAAACCTTATCATCCCTTACAATCTGCTCGGTTCAAGATCTTCCAAACAGGAGCTTCTCATTTTTGAAAAAGATGTGGCTAATCATGTTTTTTTTTATAGAATTTAAGTAATTTATACATTCGATTCATTGTCAAAATAAATAATTGGAAATTTGAATTTTTATTTCTGCAAGCCCATTCCGCAAGCTACGCATTCGTTTTTGTATTACGCAAAGGAATAGCAGGCGCGTAACGTAAAGCAACAACAAATTCATATGCATTCACTCCTCTCTTTCTTTCCGAGCGAAGGTTTTGTTGTTGGCTCGTGCGGACCTGCAACAACAACTTCATATGTGCCTCTCTTCTTTCTCTCTCTATGTCTATGGCAAATTCGAACACAACAACAATATTGCATATGCGTAGTTTAGCGCTTTTCGCAACTCACGCCGACACACACACACAAACAAAAATTGGGTTTCTCTTTCTGTTTCTTGTGGTTTTTGTTGCTTGTTGTTACAGTCACGCTGCCTTAATCTCATTCTGGGCACCACTGGTTTATTAGATTCGTTTGACTAGAAAATGCAATTCTATCGATTGAAACCTGATTGACTCAAACGGTTGTGCAGTACAAAATTTTAACATTTTTGATGCCTTGGCTTATGTTTTTTTACCATTTACCATTTTACGAGGACTAGTAAATGCCCTCAATATATTTTTTCGAATCGAATTCATAAAAAACCATTTGAATTACTTTTATAAATTCAGCGGTTTCGTTTCGAATTATGCTCGTATGTAGAGTTATGCATTTTAGTTCAACTTGAAGTAATGTAGGGTTGATTAAAAGTGCATGAACATAGATGAGTTGCTCACTAAACTGAACTAGTGAACATGTTCTTCTTTAATTTTCTTGTTTTTTTTTTGTTCAGTGACTCTTGTTCAGTCTCCGTCGGTCAGTCCCTCTTGTTCAGTGAGCTTTGTATAGTGTCTCTTGTCGTCTGTCTTGCTCAGTGATTCTTAGCAACTAATGTTGCTCTTGTTTATTCACTCTTGTTCATTGATTCTTGTACTGTGACTCTTCTTCAGTGAATCACGTTCAGTGACTATGGTTCAGTAACTCTTGTTTAACAACTCATGTTTAGTAACTCATGTTATTGTAATGGCCCTCTTATTCAGTCACTCTTGTTCAGTGACTCTTGACCAGTGACTTAGTGACTCTTGTACAGCGAGTCTTTTTTGGTAACTCTTCCTTAGTGGCTCTGTTAAGTGAGTCTGTTTTATGAGTCTTCTTTAGTGGCATTTGTTTACAAACTCTTGTTCAGTAACTCCTGTTCAGTGACTCTGGTTCAGTGATTCTTGTTCAGATACTTTTGTTCAGTCACTCTTGTTCAGTAGCTCTTGTTCAGTGACTCTCGTAAAGTCACTCCTGTTGAGTGACTCTTGTAGTGTGACTCTTCTACTGTGAATCATGTTCAGTGATTCTTGTTCAGTAACTCTTGTTTAATAACTCATGGTCAGTCACTAATCACTAGTCATCAGTGACTATTGTTCAGTAACTCTTGTTTAGCAACTGATCATTTTCAGTCACTCTGGTTTAGTGACTCTTGATCAGTGACTTAGTGACTATTATACAGCGACTCTTTTGAGTCGCTCTTTTTTGTTGACTCTTCCTCAGTGGCTCTTTTTAGTGATTCTGTTTGGTGACTCTTCTTTAGTGGCTTTTGTTCAGTAAATCTTGCTTAGTAACTCCTGTTCAGTGACTCTTGTTCAGTGATTCTAGTGCTGTGACTCTTGTTCAGTCACTCTTGTTCAGCAACACTTGTAAAGTCACTCTTGTTTAGCAACTCATATTCAGTAACTCATGTTCTTGTTAAGGCCCTCTTTTTCAGTCACTCTGGTTCAGTGACTCTTGAGCAGTTACCCTGTTTAGCGATGCTTGTTCAGCGACTCTTGTTCTGTGAATCTTGTTCAGTGACTGTTGAACAGCGAATCGTGTTCAGTAACTCTTGTACAAGGGCTCAGCGACTGTTGTTCTGTGACTCTTGTTCACTGACTCTTCTTCAGTAAATAATATTCAGTGACTCTTGTTGAGTTACTCATGATCAGTCACTGTTTATCAGTGACTATTGCGCAGTACGTGTTATTCAGCCACTCTTGTACTGTGACTATGGTTCAGTAACTCTTTATCGGTGACTATTGTTCAGTGACACAGTTAAATAAATGTAAATGAGTAAGTTTGAGGTGATGTAATTTGAAGATTAAGTTTATTTTTGTTAATGATCAAATAGCTATTGAGCAAAAAAAAAATAAACGAACGACTAAAATAGATAAATTTAACTAACTAAAGCCCAAGACAGATTGTATTTTAGTAAGTATGACTAAGTAGATTAGATCAATAAACCTTCTTTACTTGTAAATCCCGATATCCATACTTTAATCAATCCTTAGCGATGTTCAAGTAAGATAGAACTGATTCGATTTTAAATAACTGAACCGTACACGAAAATTACTTTTTTGGATTGATACAAAAATTCGAGGACTTTTTTTTTACGTGCAATCCAGTACGTGACATACTTGATAAGAAGCTTACATTAAGATCTTTTATTGTGATTTCACAGCGAACACACAATATTTTGTTCCATTTACAAAGATTTGCGTTGTTGCTAACCTGCGCAGTGGCTCATCGTAGGCACACATGCTTGTGTATTGTTTATGTTTGCTTCCCACGTCGAGACTCAAAATGTTGAATGATTTTTATTGCTTCTTGGACCACTACATGCCCATCTAGACTTTGAAAGAACTTTCCTTATAACTTTTTTCATACCATAAAAAAAAACACCAAACTAATGTTCTTCTTGATGTTCTCTTTTCAGGTATGTAATCAACCAACCACCACACCCATCAAAACCTAACAATTCCGTATCTAAAGCAACCGCTAATACTTGCTGTGGGTAAGCTGTAAGTTTTTAAGACCACAAGGGTCTCCATTGCAATGCTTGAGAAGCTGTGCCACTTTAAGAGTCGCGATACATACACATACTACTTACAAATGTAGATATAATATCCAAGACGCAAATAACTTTTTTGTCGCACATAATTCAAGTTTATTGTCAAAAGAGACAAAAGCCACTCCGAGTGCCAAGTGCTTTTTTTTTTGTGTGTTTGTTTCGCTTTCTTCAAATGGAAAAAGAATTGTAAATTGCGTCAGATTTAAACATTAAGCGAGTTCTGGGACACGAACTGTGGTCTGTGTGCAGAATCTACACTCAGAAATAAATGGTTTGTCGTTGACATAAGGCAATTATTTGCCAAATGCTTCTGGAAAAAGCAGCACAAATAGTTTAACAAAATAAATTCGTTGTTACTTGATCTTAAATAGTATCTTAATAGTAGGCAAGAGAAGTGGGGTGATGTAACCAAATGGAGAGAGCAAGCAAAGTAGGGATTAAGAAATTTGGAATAAGAAATCATGCTTGGATCTATAGATTCGCTCTTGGAGTAAGACTTTCTTACAGGGAATCAAACCGATTAAAACTCAGAACCAAAAACAAAACCGGAACCGATACTTGAATTTTTTGTATACCGGTATCCGAGAACCGATATTCTTGGAACCGAAAAGACCGAAAAGAACCTAAACGTTGTACAGGTACAGTTTCGGTTCTTAGCAACAGAACTAGACTACAAAGCTGGCACTGAGTTTTGGGGGACCTTTACGTAATTTGGTTAAATCGCATGCTTTCAAAAAAAGAGTCTGGTTCAGCAAATCTCTTGTAGTGTGATATAGAAAAACGAGAAACCAGTCTCTTTGAAAATGTTGCATCCTATATTCTTAGATCCTCATTATAATGTCATAATAACCTTAGAACAAAAAAGTACTTGTGTTAACAATTTCTCTTCAAGTGAAACTTAATAAGGAAAGCAGCTCTGACCAAGGCTGTAAACCTCTGAAATTCAAAAGAAGGTTGAGGCCGGGGGTTCAAACCCTTTGGAAAGTGTTAGGTTCGCTTCTTAAACCGGTTCCTTTACTTATCGAACCTAAGGTTTAGGTTAGGTTAGGAAGCTTGGTTCATGAATTCTGATATCGCTGAGATATTTTTTGGTAAAAAATAAAGCATATTTTTTGGTAAGGAAGCTTTCAGCTAACAAAGCTATTAAAATCGTTTATCAATACCCGAATGGACCTCATTCATTATAGTAATCATTCATTAGTTCTCTACCAGGGCCGCACCTTCTATGTTAATCAATAAACGGATTTGATTTGTAATTTAACAACTTAACTTTATTTCCTTATTATTCTTCTCGAAATCGAAATATGCAGTTTGGATATAATTTTGAAATGGTAATGCTCCGATTCAGCACTTAAAAGCATTTTTTAAACGGTCAAAATATTTTTATAGTTTTAGATACTCTGAAAAACCCGACTAAAGATATTCTTTGAACCGAACGTTTTTTATCAGAAGAGGTCCGGTTCGGGTCTAGGTTCGGGAGGTTAAAAATGTAAAAGATCCGATGCGATTGAGCCAAAAACCCAAACCGAACTGGTTCTACGGGCTCGGTTCAGGACCGGTCGAAAATGAAAGTGGGGGCAGCTACGGCATGCTGCCCAGCCAACCAGCAGAGTCCGCAAGGTGCTCCATTAGGACTCCCTGTACGGTGCGCTGACCCTCCTAAGGAGGCTCCGAAAAGTGTCCCAAAGGAGCATATACGCCGGAGAAAAGGGCCTTTTCAATATATAAGGTTGTCAAAAAAGTCTTGCGGTATTTTTTATTGAATTTTCAATTGTTCATAAAATTGGTTATAATAATGCGATTTAAGTCAAATATGCGCCGTTTTGTTCGATGACGAGTTCCCAACGAGATGCCAACTTCATAATGCCCCTCTTATAGAAGCTCGCTTCCCTATTTGGCAAAAAACTCGGAGAGCCAATTTTCACAGGACTCTCTTGTGGCCAACTTCCGACTACCAAGCTCGTTCGCCATGGACAGAAATAGGTGGTAATCACTTGGTGCGAGATCCGGACTATACGGTGGATGCAAAAGAACCTCCCATCCGAGCTCCCGGAGCTTCTGGCGCGTCACCAAAGATGTGTGTGGCCTGGCGTTGTCCTGATGGAAGACAATTCGGCCTCTGTTGATCAAAGATGGCCTCTTCTGCATGAGTGCTGCATTCAAGCGGTCCAGTTGTTGGCAGTACAGGTCCGAATTGAGCGTTTGGCCATAGGGGAGCAGCTCATAGTGGATGATTCCCTGCCAATCCCACCAAACACACAGAAGAACCTTCCTGGCCGTCAATCCAGGCTTGGCCACCGTCTGGGCAGCTTCACCGCTTTTCGACCACGACCGTTTGCGCTTCACGTTGTCGTAAGTGACCCACTTTTCATCGCCAGTCACCATCCGCTTCAAAAACGGGTCGATTTTGTTGCGATTCAGAAGCGATTCGCATGCATCCATACGGGCAAAAATGTTTCTTTGCGTCAAGTCGTGTGGCACCCATACATCGAGCTTCTTTTTGAATCCAAGCTTCTTCAAATGGTTTATAACGGTTTGATGACTCATGCCCAGCTCTTGGCCGATGCTACGGCTGCTACTATGCCGGTCTCTTTCGATCAATTCAGCGATTTTATCGCAATTTTCGACGACAGGCCTTCCGGACCGTGGCGCATCTTCGATCACCTCTGCACCAGAACGAAAACGTTGAAACCATCGTTGTGCGGTGGAAATGGAAACTGTATCGGGTCCATAAACTGCACAAATTTTATTGGCAGCATGAGATGCATTTTTGCCTTTATCGTAGTAGTACTGTAAAATATGCCGTATTTTCTCTTTATTTTGCTCCATGTTTGCGACGCTATAACTCACGAACGACTAAAAACAAACAACAATAAATCAAACACGTGTTAGCGCGTGAAAAGAGCTTTCCAAAAAGCTCTAGCGTGAACCGATGCGACGAATACAACTAGAACTACGCGCTTGCAAAGACAAGCTTGCGGAAATACCGCAAGACTTTTATATATGAAAAAAGTGTGCCTAAAGGACTCCTCAAATGAGTGATTTCGGCGTTCCAGAATGCTCACTCAGATAACCCGCAAAGGCTCCGTGCGGACTCCTCTATTAGCCTATGGTTTTTTGAAAAGGACACCTTAAATCATCCACAGATAACCTAGACGGAGTGTTTCGGGATAGGTTTCGGTGATCCGATAATGGTCCGAAGAGGAGTCCCTACGAAACATCAACAAGATAATAAATTGACATAACCGGATTCAGTGCTTCCTCAACGATACCATGCGGTGCTCTTTTGGACTCCATTTTTACTCCTGCTTCGAAGCGCTCCGAAAACGCTCCTTCGAGGTGCTGCTTTGGGAGTTCCTTTTCACTCCTGCTTCGGAGCGCTCTGCATTTGGCTTGCTGGGAGGCAGCGCTCTAACTAGTTTGGAGTATAATTATTATGTCATCGCTATAAAAATTGGATGGACGCAAAACCAGTGACCGATCTTTCTTTATATTTTAAGGGTAAATACCGGTACGTACCGGTATAATGAAATAAAAATCGATATAATATTAAAACCAAAACAGAACTTTTTACCGAAACGTATGTTTCGGTACCTACCAGAAACGGAACCGAAATGCGATTCGGCTTGATTGCTTTCTTTCTTAACATTGTTTTCGACATCAAAACTCTTGATATAAGTATATCTCTATTTATCCTCTGCATGTATGAAGTGTTCCTTAATTGGAGACCTGATGTCATGTCTTTGCGAACTTTGGTTCAGATTGTGGACTTTGGAGCTTCAAAGATTCGTTCTATTTCAAAAACAAATCGGGCTCTAACATTTTGTGGATTGTTTTGTACTTATGAAGAAATTTTTAGGTATGAGAATTTTTATTTCAAGAGCAAATAGTGCTTGTTTAAAGACTTTTTGGATTTAAAATTAAGTTCTTAAAGTTATATTTTCCGAAACCGTCTAAGATTTAGGCTGGGATGACACATTCAATTTCTAGACACAACTTATTATTGAGCGAAACCGACGAATTCGCCGCATACTTTAAAAAGTTATCAATGAAAATCCCCAAAACGCGAAAAATGTTATAAATCTAGCTAGTTTTAATTGCCTTTTTGACACTGTCAGAAACGGATGCTTCTTCTGGGACTCATCATTAGTTGATTATAAGAATAATCAACAAATATATCTTTTTTTGGACATCCGCTACAGACAACGTCAATTCTGAATATGTGGGTTCTGCATTCTTCATTGGCCGAATTGTGAACATAATATTTATTTTTTCAAACAACTTTCTTTTGTTGTACCATAAACTGCGCCAATACAACTTGCGAATCCCCTTATACTCCCCTTATACTGAAAAGTTTCTTAATCCTTAGCTGAAAATTGAGCCCATACAATAGATTGTCATTCAAGTTTGTTGCAATACTGTTTTTAATCCTCTTGGTTTTTTTATCGTAATTTAATGATTTGTCATTTATGGCAAAATGGTTTTGGGCCTCCCCTTTCCATTCTTTAAAAATCTATCGTTCCTTTAAGAGTGCAACAGACCTTCTTCAGGTCCCTACCCAAAAATTGGTATTTATATGTGCTCTCTATGTGTTACTCTCTAGATATGTAAAAGCAAATATATCTCACTTCGTTTCACGCTGCATCGATTTCCCGCCTTTCTTTTTGAAATACTATCGAAGTTTAGGCTAATCAAATTCAAGAAATCAGACTTCCTTTCATTCAATTGTCAAACTTGACAACTTTGACATCCCCAAACTTCATTCTTTCGAGTGTGTGTTGTTAAATGCTGCAGAAATCTGTGAAAACTCAGTCGCAAATAAAAAAAAAAAATTTAAAAAATGAGAATAATTGGCAAGGTAAGTCGAATCTTGCTCTGCTTCTGGGTTTAATTACTATCTTGCACACCAACAGGAGCGCTATTACCTGTTTTGCTTCGAGTGCTGGCATGTATTTCCGCCCAGTCACTTTAATGGTCAGTGTCTGGAGTTTCGTATGTGCGAAGAATGCTCCAAGAAGAATCCCGAGATAGTCGAATATCTGGAGAAATACCTATATGGACCGAAGCGTTCGAGAACTTGGCGGCCCTTCGATCAGCGTTTGGCAGACGCACAAAAAAAGCTGGCAGCCCTTGAGAAGGAGTTGGCAGATCTTAAGCGAGAACTAGAAGAGAAATGAACACGGATTCTAAACACGGTGGACACGGCGGTGTGAACAATTGGGTGTCAGAAGCTTCTGTATGATATGTACAATAAATGGATTAAGTCATCAACTGACACGCAATAGAGAAAGTCTTAAAACTTAGGGTCTCTCTTGTCACTCTTGTTTTTCACACAGACGCCAGCCAAACTTATGAATGTGTGAATCGGTGTGAGTACACGAACAGAGCCGGCCAAAGGGAGAGGACAGAAAAATGTGCGTGTGTTGGCGAGCACGAAAGACTTCAGCCGACTCATGGTGGCAAGACGAGTATAAGTATACTTATTCCATCATGGGCAAGACAGCGCTCTCTCAGTGCGTTGTGAATGCTAGAATCGAACGGCAACGCACACGCAGAGAAAAACAAATGTTCTGCCATCTCTTTCTATCTTTCTATCTTACAGGCATTCATATACTGGCCCTTAGCAGAGGCTGACGGTTTCACCTAGTTAATTCTACCTTGAGCCGACTAAGGCCGTCCGCACACGGCTCGTATCGTATCGTAGCGATTTTACGTACAAATGGCGTACAATTTGACTTGTGTTTAACGACTATCGTCAAGCAGTGGCCTGTTGTCATGCTGCATGCATGTTGTTCTCCCTACAACACACAAGTGTGCGACATCAAAGCGACATCAAATTTAAGGTCTTTTATATCTGAAATCGCTACGATGACGATACAAGCTGTGTGTGGACGGCCTTACTTGCTTTTTGCGCTCACCGATTTACAAATTTATAAGTTCGGTTCGCGTTTGTGTGAAAATCACGAGTGACTTCGGCCACCGGTGTCTATGGGTTGACCGGCCCTGGTACAGAAACAGGCAGACAGCTGTGCCTCTAATCAAGCATCTCATGGGGTTATCGCCTCAAAATGGACTGTACTCTACCTGAGCTGCGATATTTTTTAACATTCAGTGAATTGAGAGAGTTTAGAATGGTTCAATATGTTGAAAGGAGTATACCTTCACCAAAGATTCTAAAGTTAACAAAGTTGAGTCCATACAAGTGAATATAAGGGAAATTTGGAATGTAGACCCACGATTTTACATATTCCCAGCAAGCATTTTATGCAATTTCTGATCACACTCGAGTCTTTTTCGAGTCCTCAGTCTGATTAAAATAGTCATAAATGCGCTCGTTTTCTGAACATAAATGATACTTTTGTGGAGAAAATGGTATCCTAGCCGCGACTCTTCAAGAAGAGTCATTTTTAACCCGTTTTTATACCCTTGCAAAGGGTATTATAATTTTGCCCAGAAGTTTGCAACGCATAGAAATATTCATTTCCGACCCCATAAACTATATATATTCTTGATCAGGGCGACGAGCTGAGTCGATTGAGCTTTGTCCGTCCGTCTGTCTGTCTGTCTGTCCGTCTGTCTGTCTGTCCGTCTGTCTGTCTGTCCGTCTGTTTCTACGCAAACTAGTCTCTCAGTTTTAAAGCTAACGAGCTGAAATTTTGCACAGAGTCTTCTTTTTACTGCACGCTGCTAATATGTCGGAACCGACCGGATCGGATGACTATATCTTATAGCTGCCATAGGAACCATCGGTCAAAAAATGGGTCTTAGTGAAAAAAACTTTTTTGTTTTCAATGTTAGCGGCCTTAAACTCGGCCATTCTTAATATTATATGCTTTCAAACAGATTTGCAAATTTTGGTCAAGATCGGATGACTATATCTTATAGCTGTCATAGGAACAATAGGTCGGAAAATGGGTCTTAGTAGAAAAAAATTTTTTGTTTTCAATGCTAGCGTCATAAAACTCGGCCATTATTAATATTATATGCTTTCAAACAGATTTACAAATTTTTGTCAAAATCGGATGACTATATCTTATAGCTGCCATAGGACCGATCGGTCGGAAAATGGGTCTTAGTGAAAAACTTTTTTGTTTTCAAGTAAATCGTTCTTAAAGTCGGTGATTCTTAATATTAAACGCTTTCAAACTAATTTGAAAAAGTTGATCGACATCGGGTGACTATATCTTATAGTTGCCATAGGACCGATCGGTCGGAAAATGAGTCTTAGTGAGAAAAACTTTTCTGTTTTCAATTTTATCTTTCTTAATCTCCGCGATTGTTAATTTGATATGTTTTCAGAAAGATTCGCAAAATTTGGTCGAAATCAGATGTTTATCTGTCGGAAAATGAGTTTTAGTTAAAAATTGTTTAGATTCTTATGTAAGCGTTCTTAAACTCTGACATTTCAAAAACAGCATTTGCAAGGGTATAAAAACTTCGGCACAGACGAAGTTAGCTTGGCCTTCTCGTTCTGATCAGTTTCGACTCATTTTCGAGTCATTTGCGATTTTTTTCGAGTCGATTCCACAGGCAAATTATTTGCCCAAATTTTTATTAAAAATTTGTCTAAATAGTCAAATTTAGGGAACTTTTCGTTTATATATGGTCAAATTATAAGCGTGTGGAACATGGAACCATAGTTTTAGTTTTAACTCCTGAAAAATCTGCAGTCATGGCTAGATAGACATCTTTTCATCATTATGTAGTCAAATTATTTGCCTGTGGGACCTCAGCTTATGCAAAATTTGTTCAGCAAACTTCTCAAACACACAGCACACACATGCTTACATTCAAATATCTCTCTCTCTCTCTCATCTTTGTGAGCTTTATAGCAACGTTGCTTACTGGAACTGTTTACTCTCTTGGCCTCAGCTTCGGCATACGTTCGGCTCGTGTATGTGTAAATAGCGAAATGTCTTCGGCCTCTGGGGGCAACCGGTGACCATCGCTGCTCTAGAGTCTTTGGTAAAAGCATTTGACATATTCCAAAACAGGTCAAAATAGTTTCAAATATGTTAACATATTCTCAAATATATAAATATGTTCAGAATTTGTTGGATATCGTTTTTACTTGATTTTCCCTGGTTCTGGTTTAATTACAGAATTCTTAAACTTTTTTCTTTTTTTTCAGTGTAAGCTTTTAAATTGAAACATGAACAAAAAAGAAGTAATAATCTAGTTCTTATTCTTATTCAGGAAATCTCCTTAGGCCTAACCATGTTGCAAATGAAAACGCTTTGCATGCAATTATCTTAGGCGATGTTGGCACTGGCAGACAAAAGCGGCCTTAACCCTAGTCTGCCACCCGATAGCATAGGCAACATTAAGTGAGCGAGGGCGGGACAGCTTGATAACGAATCTCTGCCTTCTGCCTCCAACATCCACATTACACTTGTCGCACATGTGCGCCTACATGTGCGATGGTTATATATGCATGGGTGTGTGTGTGTGTGTGTGTGTGTGTGTGTGTGTGTGTGTGTGTGTGTGTGTGTGTGTGTGTGTGTGTGTGTGTGTGTGGTGTGCGTGTGTCTGTGGTTTATTTATGCCGTCTGCCTGATTTCCGCTTTTTAAATGCTTCCACTGCCTGCTGCCTGCTGGTACTTCTGCTGCTGCTGCTGCTGCCCGTCCTTCAGCTTGCTCTGGCCCCCATCGTTCCATGCAAGCAGATTTATTGTCACCGTATTATGCACTGCAGTTCATTTTGTTGTCCACCCCCTTTGTCTACATATTGATTGTATTATTGACTGTCGAGCAGGTGTTTAATGGAACACCATCAGCCTTGACCATGATAAAATTCCTCTGCCTCTTCCGTTTGACAGTCGGTTGTAAGCTGAACTTTCTTTTATTTTTCCATTCTTGAGCATTTCTTTTGTAGTGCAGTGACATAATGTTTAAAGATGAGTTGTAAGCCCTGTAGACGTATTGAAATCTTTTCATTCACAAGGACAAATCAAAAGTCATTTGATTTAATTTTGATACAAGGGTCAACTTTTATATGGTTCAATTGGTCACTTTTATTAAAAAGTTAAACATTTTTTAGGAGTATATTAATCAGAACATTTTGTTTGTACGCTCAATCTGTCTATTGCTTATATTATCTAGAAAAAAATTAATTGAATTTTACGCAATGTGTTTTTATGATTTTCGAAGTGGATTATCAAGGCAGAATTGCGCCAACCAACATTCTATGACGATTGGCGATTTAGGTACACTGGGAAAAATTGTATAGTGCCTTAAATCGTTAACATCATTCGCTCCCGGGACAAATCTCATGCAGATCGTACAAAAGCCTTTTTTTTTTTAGCTGGTTACACGACGAAGTTTCCTTTATGAAGTTCCTCATGAAGTTTTTCGATGGCTCATTCCGATAGATTCGATGCAGGGTTGATTTGAAGGTCGTTTTTTTTCGATAACTCTTGTTGTTAGATACAGTGAATCAATTAAGTATTGGCACACCTTCATTTTCAAAGTTTGTTCCTAAATATACCTGTTTATATTTAACATAAAGAAATTACAAAGATGCAACATTCATTGTTCAACCAACATTTGATTTAGTTTTCCCAAAAAAAAAAAACTAAGTTGGAAGTCTCTTCTGGGGTTATATGTATGCACCCATTGTCAGCAGAGCTTGCTTTAAAGAATCCTTTGATGTTGTGTGATGTTTCCGAATTTTATTTTCCAGTAGGTGCCAAATATGTTCATTGGGATTCATGTCTGGTGATTGTGGAGGCGTTTTTAATTGCTTGCAATTATAGATTAGCCATTCCTGACTAAGCGGAACAACGGGCTGGGATGCGAGGGCGCAACGGGCCACTATGTGCCCATTCGAAATCTAAAGTTTGATGTGCGCTATGCCGTGGCTAAGGCTTTTATTAATTTCTTCAAATGTCTTTAATCATACCTTGGTCTTGATCAACGATTTCTGAACTGACGAGCCTGTACGGTGTAACTTGTGATTATAAACTTGAAATTTGGTGTGTATTTTGGAGGTTTAAACCAGTTCAAACCTGTTCTAAAGTGATACGAAGCCAAATCTCAAAAATTATTAAAGCTTTGATCATACAATTTTATTAGAGTTAAATCTTTTCCTACTTTTTAACCTGTTACAAAATAGTTTGATCCATTTCAAAATGTACTTAAGCTATGAACATGTAAAGTTCTATTTTGATTCCTTCTCATAATGTTATCAAAAATATAAATTGAATGCTTTAAAACTAAACCCGAGTATAAAGTTTGTAAATCATGAATATTTTTCTTAACAACGCAGTGCTTACACTTTAACAGGCTTTCAGCTAAGCCAACACTTTCATCCATTTCAAAAGGCATTTCAAAACAGAATACCAGCTGCACAAGAGAAAAAGCTTAACATTTAATCCCACCTGAGGAAGGTATTTGCGCAGCAATCAATTAAACTAGAAAAACAGTTAGCCCTCTGGCTGGTAGCAAGTGGTGGCAATTGCAGCCCCGAATGACTAATTGATTGTGGTTAAACTGATGCACTGATGACTCGAGCACCGCAAAAGGGTCAAAGTCAAGGGTGGACATGTTGCCATATGCAAATTACCATAATTAGAATGCCACACACACACACACGCACAGACTAAAGAATTTCGTATCAAGTTCCTGTCGCCAAAGGCTAATAGAGTTATGAGCCAGAGCTGGCTTTGAAAGTCGTATCGATTGCAGTTAATTGTTAACAAATTGGGGGAAAAGAAAGTATTAAACATAAAACTTATTTTGCCAGCGCTAAAAGCAAAATGATTAATTGCATTTACCCCCCACAAGAACTTCACATGGCGACCGTACACCCTCATAACTGTTGAGGGGTGGTTTTTCAACTGGCGCTACCTTTTACTTTGCTCTTGATAAATTAAATTGAATTTCACTGCCAGGGCAGTGATGAAATCCGTTTAAACACAGCTTTATGGGGCCACCACCCCAGGTCTACTCGTAGTCTTCGTCGTCATCGTCATCATCACAATAAGCATTTGTTGTCGTTATGGCAGCCCTCCATCCATCCACAAAAATTTAGGATGGGGAAAGGAAGCTGGAATATTACTTTTCGTAACATTTCCTTTATCTCTCTCTCTCTCTCTCGGTCTTCCTATTTGTTATGGGTGTTTGTGGTTGTTGTCGCAAGCTTTGCTTGTCTGTTGACTTTCTAGCCAACCATCTTGGGATCACACCGAATGATATTTTAGTTATAAATTTGATTAGGAAACAGAAAATCTTATTTCAAACCGAGTTCCAGCCCAAGTCGGAGCTGCATCAACTTTTAATGTGACCAGGGAAGATAGAAACAACAAATTTTTTATTTTTTAACACGACAACACGTTGGGTCGATATATTGAATGTTCTTTTATTTAATTACCACTTTAAGCGTTCATCATTTAAGTTACTTTTACTTCTTCTGAAGTTATTTCGAAAAATGGTAATGCTGTGCACGAACCGGAAGTGCAAGAACGACATGTGACATGACTAGAGATAGTGTCTTCCTTGGGCATTGATATAATCATTCCTGTTCCCGTTTCCGAATTCGATTGATCAGAATTGCTAAGAGTTGCGATTTCTAAGAAACGATTAAAGAATTCGGGCGAATCATTTGGTGATCAAGCGGGTTGAGTGAAGGTAAATAGGATTTTGAAGTTAAGAAGAAGACAGTCGGAATTTGGAAGCGAGTACATTCAACAATTTCGATTCAGCATGATTTTAAAGGCCTGAATATGAATATTTGATAAGTCGTTTAGTTGCTTCACAGAAGTGAGTATTTCAGTCCAAGCCCCCAAGTTTTTTTTTTAGCATCGAGCATAAGTTTTTGTTTCCTGTTTTGGTTTAAAACTTATGGGATCTTCGAGAAGTTTCAGATGTTATGGATCGTCGACTGTGTTCTCTGTGAGAGCTTCATGCCAATTCTTCTCAAAGTCTTAAAACAAAATATGCCGAACCCTAATATTATTTGATAAACTATACCACATGAGCTCACGATGCGATACTTTACAACTATTTTGTTGAAAGAAAAAGCATGGATTCTACACCACACAGAAAACTGTTTACCTTTACAGTACGGTTTCAAGAACCTTTCAGTCCTATCATCAGTAGGCTTCTTATGCTCTTTAAAAATATGATATAAGATCATTTTGTTGAACAGCAGGTTTTTCTAGAAAAACAGGTCCGCTTCGGGCTTAGGCTCGGAAGGTGACAAATTTATATGGGTTGGATCGTGGTTCGTTTAAAGAGACCCAATAAATTTGAACTGAATCGGTTCTATGGACAGGTTTGCAGCCTTTCAATAGGCATTTTGGGCAAATCAGCCGCTTTTACCATTTGCATTTACCGTAGCAGCAGGTGGGTTGTGTGTGGAGTGGGATGGTGTTAGAGGGAAGTTGGTGGAAGTGGGGGGGAAGTGCGAGGGAAGTGGGGGTTGGGAAGAATGGTTGCCATGAGGTCTAGTTGTGAATTCAGTGCGATAAATTATAATGTTTGTTTGACAGTGACTTGACAGTGTCTTGACTATGACTTGACAGTGACTTGACAGTGACTTGATAGTGACTTGACAGTGGCTTGACAGTGACTTTACAGTGTCTGGACAGTGACTTGACAGTGGCTTGACAGTGACTTGACAGTGGCTTGACACTGACTTTACAGTGTCTGGACAGTGACTTGACAGCGGCTTGACAGTGACTTGAAAGCGACTTGACAGTGACTTGACAGTGTCTTGACAGTGACTTGACAGTGACTTGACAGTGACTTGACAGTAACTTGACAGTGACTTGACAGTGACTTGACAGTGACTTGACAGTGACTTGACAGTAACTTGACAGTGACTTGACCGTGACTTGACATGTGTATTTACAATCAGACTTATCATCGTAAAGGGCTTCGCTCGTACCAAGTGTCCCATAACATCCACTCTTTTAATTATTTGTGGGCGATAGAAGCATTGAAAGACAGCTCGCTCACGGCGTTGCTACCGAGGTGTGGAACTTTTATCCACTTAACTACCGCCTTCTTTTTCTGGATTCCCAGAGTCACTGCAGTAAGGTATTTCTTTACCATGGAGAAAATGACCATCGGGGTTTCACTCCTATGTAAATTGTTGCTAAATTTTGTTGAGCTACGCATTAGCCTGGCCAGTACGGGTCATTTTCTTAGATAGGATTTCAAATATTCGTATCCCGTAACTATGTTAGAAATTAGCTTGAGTGCTCATCGTCCTTTGGTCGATATCTGTCATTGCTTTTGCCATTTTCCCAGTGCGGCCTCGCATAATTCGGTTTTGCGTATTGTAGGGCTTATGCTTCCTAACGCTTCCATAGGTAGTTCAGATGCTTCCTGGGCCTTTAAGAATGCTTTAAAGCAACTTGTTTTAGAGGTACCCACACTCAGTGTCAAAGGGGCTTAAAGAATTGGTGTGTTGTAAGGTTATTGTCGAAAACTAAAGTCAGCTTAATAAATATTTTTGTATTCGCTAGTAAAATTTTCTTCCTAGGAACATAATGAGTTAAATCTATACCAAGGTTACTTAGCCATAGTCCCTGGGGGCCCAAAACACTAGGCATTCACACCAAATGCTTTCCAAAGTCATGCATCACTGAGAGGCGGAGAGATACAGCCACATTTTCCGTGCTGTCTTCTTGGGGAACCCTGCTCTATACTAGCGGTAGGCAGTGCAACAACAACAACAACAACAGCGCTTATAAGCCAGTTTCGGTCGCGTACACTCCACTTCTGGTGCAGGCTGGCGCCGGTACGAATGGATTTTGTTGTTTTAACCCACTTCGAAGCGAAGCAATCGCACTTGTTGCGCCGTCTGCTTGTGAGCGCAATTTCCTATGCGACTGACTAACGTCCGTTGCCGAAAAATAACTTTCAGAGCACTGGCGAGCCCACCGCTGTTCTATACTTATGTCCATTCCAACAGTAGAAAGGTTTTTTCATAAAGAAATTATGAAATGGATTAATATAGGAGCTGAATTTGGGCAAGTGAATGCCATAGCAAATCAAAAGCCACCAGAAGGACAAAAGACTTGCGTTTGATTACAAATGACTTACTTAAGGGAATTTCAGACTTCGTCCATGCTCAGCTGGCTGGCTAGCTCAGATTTTGCCTGGAGGTTGTGTTCTGTCGCTGTGCGCACGTTTTTCTTAGCTTGTCTGTGGGGGAAAAGGTCTCCACCCTTCTGGTGACCACCCTGCTGTTTCTGCCATCTGATTTTATCTTGTGCTTTGACAGCTGTCACATTGCTGTCGTTGTTGTTGTTGGAGTTTGTTATCATTGCATTTCCTTGCTGTGATTCACATTGATTAATAGTAGAAATTTTTGCCTTGAAAGGAATTCAACTCATCGTTCAGTAATAAAGTTGTTGGCCGTACAATTGCCACTTTGGTAGTGCAGTTTGTCACTAACTTTGCTTGATTTTTTTATTGCCCGCTAAAAGTTTGTTGGCGACAAACACGCAAAACTTTTGCCGTCACTTTCATTTAGATTTTCGGCTGAAAAGTTTTTCCAGCGACCAGAACAGAAATTAAAAAAAAACGAGAGCGTAAGTTAAAGTCGGCTCTAACCGACTTCGATATACCCGTTACTCATGGAAACAAATGTTTAATAGCCTTACTGTATGCCTGAGGTGGGTCAGCCGAAAAGTATGCAACATTTTTTAACTCGTCTCTCTCTCTCTCTCTCTCTCTCTCTCTCTCACTAAGATTGCTGCTGAACGCAATGCTTAGGTTATGAGTGGGGTGGGTGGTGGGTGTTAACTGATCGTTTTTTGCTCATAACTTGAGTATCGTTCATCCGATCTTTATCATTCCTTCAGCAAATCGATAAATAATTTTAAGTAGTAGATATCTCTAGAAAGTACGAACCATCTATCATAAAAACTGTAGGAGATATGACGTTTTTTCCAAATTGCGGGGGCGTGAGGGGGCGTGGCAAAAATTGAAAATAAACTTGATCTGCGTGCAGACAATAGGAGTCTACATTTCAAATTTGGTTGCTCTAGCTCTTCTAGTCTCTGAGATCTAGGTGTTCATACAGACGGACGGACAGACGGACAGACGGACAGACGGACAGACGGACAGACGGACATGGCTATATCGACTCGGCTGTTGATGCTGATCAAGAATATATATACTTTATATGGTCGGAAATGATTCCTTCTGCCTGTTACATACATTTGCACGACTTTAGTAGACCCTTTTACTCTACGAGTAACGGGTATAAAAACACAATGAAATGTTTAAGGTTTTTCCAATTTACATAAAGCGATTATCACAATTTTGAATCGTACAATGGACCCGCTATAAGTAATAATGTGCTTGTTGCAAGATCAATAATGCATTGTCCGTACGGGAAAGCAGCTAAAAATATGCATATTTGTATATCAAATATTTAACAAGGAACTAACCGATGAATTGAACTGAGAAATCATAAAGTAATTTAGTACAACGGATATACGAAAGACAACCCTTATATAATTAAATTAAAGTTTACCTCTACCATTTTACTGATCATCCTAATATCCATGATCAACATCAATGGATCTTCTGGCTGTACGTCATGGGCCGTGTTCAGCAGAACAACTTGCTATAATCTTATAGGAGGCAACATGCGAAATTTTCAAACGAATAATGGAAGACTGGGATAAGGATTATGCCAACTTCGTGGCAGAAAGACCCAGGGGAAACGCAGAGCTCTGCCCAAACACCACAGTTAAGTCTTGGTTCCATAAATCCAAGCTGAAACCAAAAAGAATTAAAATTTTATTTTGATTGCTCAGCGGCAACGCTTTTGATAAATCTACCCTAGCTAAAATGCACGAACTTAACGATAACAAAAGCGATAGTTGCATCACATATGATATTTAATTGCACGAAATTCAGCACATCACGAACACATTCCCATCACTGCTTAATTGCGACGACATATATCTTTCTTTAAGCATGTAAACATTAATAATAAGAGTATCCATTAGTAATCATTGTAATCAAATTAGTTATGGGAGTACCCACTATGAACACATATAAATAGTTGTAAAAATACCCTTAGGCTTTTGGTATTATGTATATATAAAGTAGTGAATTTTGGTCACACTGGATGGATGATGCGAGCATAGCAAAAGGCGTTAGTGGATTGTGGAGTAGTATGAAATGGACGCTGCCCGAGACGGACGTGTGTATATAAATGGACAGATACCATATTGATAATGTAAATAGTAATTGTGTAAATAAAGACCGGAAAACCCCGAAGAGTCGTCGGTTTACAAGCACGAGAACTTTAATAGAACTTTTATAAAGCTAATAGCTTCAAGAATACACATTTATCAGTGGCGTTTTTCACTTGATACAATGCCCTTTACACATATTACCAAACTATAAATAAAGAGTAGCAAAATTATATCCGTTTAGTCTGATAAAAAGTTGAACTTATATACTATATATACTTATATTTATACATTTCAATATTTTTGATCTTATAAAGTTTGGATTTTTGACTACATTGCGGGAAAGTTCTTCTCTAGCAGACAGCTTTAGCTGACTATCCGTCAGCTCGTCATGCTGATCAAGAATATATATACTTTATGTGGCCGGAGATGCTTCCTTCTATGCGTATATGACTATTAATCATTTACAGCATCATTAGGCATAGAGGTACAAAAAAAAAATTCCATTTCCTGCAATTTCCTGCCGCCAGGTGTCGCTTTATTGTGCATTAATGCGGCCATTGTTCCTGAACAAAATTGCATTTGTTGCTGTCTGCCTCTGCCTACATTTCCGCTACAGACAAATGCGACAACCAGCATGAGTGTGCACCTACGTACGTAGTTAGGATCCCCATAGCAGCCGCAATTACGCAGACGAGGACCCCAGGCAGTATCGATCGTTGAGTATGCATGACCACCTCCATCTCCTAAACACTTTGACTGGGTGACTCCATTAAAAGCCACATTAACTTGGTCCTTGTCTGTACGCCCAACCGCCCGCTGTATGTCACAGCTAATTTTCCATGCAATTACATGCAGTTTCCATTGCCAATCAGAGACTCATCCTCACTTTCGCCACTTTCACCCAGACATGTTGTCCTGTTCATCCAACTGGTATCCTTGGGGGGGAAGGGGGGGCTCAGCCTGGTCTGCTTCAGTGTTATTTTTGCTCGTTTTAATTGCATCAGTGACGCTTGATTTAACCACTGTGGACAGATTCAATTTTCAAATGGAAAAATGCTCAAAGTTAAATGGCAAAATGAAGCTGATATGCCCTATGGACAAGAGGTCCTCTTACTCATTCTTTCTTTCAGTCAGGAAAAGCAAACAAGAGATTTCTGATTTTTAAAAATTAAGTGAACTTTTTTTTTTTTTTTTTTTTGACAAATTATTGCAAAATATGTATGGACAGTCAAGAGAACGGCAAATAATTTGCCCTGCGACACTGAATCGGACTTTTACTATTTACACTAAAACTTGATTGGAGTTGATATTGTTCCGTTTTCAAAAACATTTTGTACTCATCTTGAAAAAAAAAGTTTGATTTTTAAAAATTCATTTAACGGAATGGAATGATATTTACAAGCGCTGAGATGATTTGTTGCTTCGCCATAATCCAGAGACTTAGTTCATTTAATTTGAGTCGTTCTGAACAACAAAATCAAACAAATTAGCGTTATCAAACTTGCCACATGAATGGAATGACGTTTTAGCGCACTGCACCATCGCACACTTTTGCAGCTACACGTTCAAATTACCTGTTAAACTTCTTTGTGCAGTGGTCTAGTGTAGTTGAGTTGTTCTCATTTCAAACACTTAGAACAGGATTTCCCACAAGAGAGGATACAAAATGTGTGACAAAATGTTAAGCCTATATTGATTAAGTTTACATATTAAAGGGTAAAGGCCTTTACTCAGATGAGATAAAAAATTAGTTCGGCACTATATTTCATTTAAATAGGACTGCCGTTCTGAATCAATCAGATTTCAAACTGTTCAAAATTGTTTCTATTAATATGAAATATATAAATTAAGAATGTAGAGTCTTAAAAGCCACAAGTTATAACTTTACCTTATGAGTTTAGTAATTTCGCGAATTGTATTTGATTTGGGTGTCCATGGCATAAACCTATTTGAAATACTTAAATTACAGTATTTTCAACGCAAATGGAGCAAGGTTTGCTTAGGTCTAGAAATGCTACTAAATAATTGGACAATTACAAAACAAAACGCAGTAGGCCTCTATTTTTACCTTTTTTTAACTTGCTGAACCCTCAAACATTTTTCATTCAGTCCACTTTAGCTCTCGCTTTCGAGAGGTGGTCCTTCTTACTTTTTAAATTTCTTATTATTTATTTAATGTGTTTATATGTTAAGATCATCCTGGTACTCCGAAAGGGGGCAAATTTTTAAATTATTATTTCCCGCTTGCCAGTAGAGCTTCAGCGTGCCAATTACTTTTTCTTCCTTCATGCATGTGCAGTACCTCCAATTCGATAAGATTATTTACATGGTAAACTGCAAAATGGTAACATATTTATTTTCTTTATTATTCTTCAAACTCCTTTTTAAAACAATAAGTTTCATTTTTAAACTATTTCTTTTTTATGAATCCATTTGGAATCTAATTTATACAATAAAAGTACTAAGTTCAAATTTCTTATACAGTGGTATAGAGCTGACGAATCCAGCCAAGTGCCGCTTTAACGACCAAGCATATCAAATATATGGTAATACATCGAATTTAAATGACCACATAAAGCGGATGCACCCAGCAATGAATTTAGCTGATTAACAAAGCTCGTCTGGTACAATAGCGCCTCTTATAAGTCAACTTTACAAAAATCACGATCAATATTAAGTTTGTAGATTCTGCCGTTCGGTCGTTTCCAATAGTGAATCCAGAATTTTATGATTTTGTTCAAGAGCTTAATAGCCGGAACAAATTACCATCTGTATTACGCTTCAAAATGTGCATATGGCTTAACCGATAATATTGTCGATGGTATCGACTATTTGTTTGAAAACCAACGAAAACATCGAAAACATCGAATAGCGTCAATATCGATAGTTTTGCAGCTCTTATACATACATAAGCATGTTTAAGTCTTTCTTTTTGTTCACATTCAGAGGAAGAGAGTAACTTGAAAAAGGTTCCGATCGCGCGAACAACAATATGTGTGAATACTTACATTTTCATAAAAACTAATTTGCAGTGTTATAACAAATAAAGGGAAAATGAATAAATCAAATAAATTTACGTTTATCGAAATTTTTACTAGCAAAGGAAAACCCGAAATAAACCCATATATTTGTTTCTGTTTCGGTACTGATTAACGGGTTTGTTTATAAAGGTTATTGGGTTACGGCCCCCAGGGGCTATGGCTGGAAAAACTCTGACCTAGAGCATTTGTTCTCTAAATTTTGTAAAAAGATTAAATATTATTTTGACTCTTTGTTTTAGGGGGTCTTACTTTTTGATCGGCTGGATGTGGAAAAAGATTAAAGTGAGAGATTTAAACAAAACTCGTTTTTTATACGCTGACCCATAGCATATAGCTGCCATAAGAATCATCGGTCGAAAAAACAGATTTAGTGAGAATCGTCCCCAAAACCTCGTATTTATAAGTTTTCTATGCTTTCACATAATTCCACCAAGTTTGATGAAAATCGGACAACTATATAGCATAGCCATAGCAAAGATAGTTCTGGAAAAGTCTTAGTAAGAAAACACTTTTTTGTTTTCAATGCTAACGATCCCAAACTTGTTATTGGTCAATATTATATGCTTCCATGCAATTTTGCCAAGTTTGATTCAAATCGGATGGGTATAGAATATAGCTAAGAACGATCCGTGGAAAAAGTAGTTCTAGTGAGAAAAACTTTTTTGTTTTCAATGGTAGCGTTATGAATATTATCAGTTTCCACACAATTTTAGGGAGTGTGGTCAAAATCTGTTTGCAAAAACTGGCATGCAAATGTTACTCAGCTAAGAATGTTCGACGAAAATCATTTAAAACCTTAATTTATATAAATTATAAAAGCTGCAAGGGTATATAAACTTAGGTCGAGCCGAAGTTAGCTTTCCTCAAGTTTTTTATTGCAATGGTCCATAGATCACATCATGTGTGGAACAGAGAACGGCTTCGTTTGATGGCAAAACGTTCATACATTTATTAACAACCGAATAAACTTGATGTGCGCTCAGCAGATCAAACTTGAAAAACACACGCACATGTTCGCTGCTGACTTTTATTCAATCAAACCAATCGAACCTTGTTTGTGCTCTGATAATAATCATGTTCGATTTCACTCCAATCCATTAGGGTGTTTGTTTGTTCGGCTCAACAATGATTGATTAGAATGAACAAGAATAACCTTGTATGAGTAGGAGAAAAAGAGAGAGAGAGAAAGGGAGCTTGCTCAGGCATTTTAAGCAGGTCCCCCCCAGCGGACCAAACGCTCAAAAACGATATCGCAACACAACAAAACTCTCGCAATCGGATCGTTAAAAGATAGAAATATGATTCATATATCGTTCAGTTTGTGGCAGTGAAAGTTTCGTTTACAACAGTCGCAAGAAATAGGGTGAGAGTTTTGTGATACTTTTGTAATATTTCTAGCAAGTCGAATAAAATATTTACTGTGATACTTTTTTGATGTTACACATACTCAAAAAGGATATTAGTTTTGAGCCCGTAGCAATATCAAAAGAGTAGAGCAAAAGATATCGCCAAAGACTTGCAAGAATTAGCGCTCGCGAGACTTTAACTTGAAAAAATTTATTTTAATGCTCATCTTTGACAGTTTTTATAAGTACTTTAACGTATCAAAAATTATAGATATAAGTCACTTATTTGACCATAAAATAACTATTTCATTTTTCAGTTAGATTTCTGCAGTCTCGTCACTCTCTTCTGCGCTTATTAAACAAGTGTCTGGCACTTTTGCTTTAATGCATCTGCAGACAATATTAATATCAATTTTAATTTGTGAACAATCAATTTATAATGGTAACACTTACTCCGCCTAGCACAATTTTTTGTTCACTTAAACGATAGACTCTCGTGCACGCGTCTACAACCTATGGCAAGCCAAAAGAAAAAAAAAGAACTCACAAATTGTTTCACTTCGGCTTCACTCCATAAGACAAAAAAACCAACACATCACTCGGGAATGAGATTTGGCTTACTCTCTCTCTTGCATTCGGGTTTTTATATACCCATGCAAAGGGTACTATAATTTTGCTCGGGTGACTATATCTTATAGCTGTCATAGGAACCATTGGTCAAAAAATGGG
Source organism: Lordiphosa magnipectinata (assembly GCA_037044535.1). Lineage (NCBI taxonomy): Eukaryota > Metazoa > Arthropoda > Insecta > Diptera > Drosophilidae > Lordiphosa > Lordiphosa magnipectinata. The sequence goes on from JBAMBO010004104.1 coordinate 59,590, forward strand.
TCTTAGTGAGAAAAACTTTTTTGTTTTCAATGTAAGCATCTTTAAACTCGGCCATTATTAATATTATATGCTTTCAAACAGATTTGCAAATTTTGGTCAAGATAGGATGACTATATCTTATAGCTGTCATAGGAACCATCGGTCAGAAAATGGGTCTTAGTGAAAAAAAACTTTTTTCTTTTCAAGTAAATCGTTCTTAAGGTCGGTGATTCTTAATATTAAACGCTTTCAAACTAATTTGAAAAAGTTGATCAACATCGGGTGACTATATCTTATGGTTGCCATAGGACCGATCGGTCGAAAATGGTTCTTAGTAAGAATTTTTTTTTGTTTTTAATGTTAGAATCCTTAACCTCACTGATTACTAATTCTATATGCATTCAAATATATTCGAGAAATTTGGTCGAAACCGGATGACTATATCTTAAGGCTGCCATAGAACCGATTGGTCGGAAAATGAGTCTTAGTGAGAAAAACTTTTTTGTTTTTTCTTAAACGCGGCGATTGTTCATTTTATATGTTATCAAAAACCTTCCCGAAATTTGGTCGAAATCAGATATTTATCTGTCGGAAAATGGGTTTTAGTTACAAAAATTTTAGATTTTTATGTAAGCGTTCTTAAACTCTGACATTTCAATAACAGCATTTGCAAGGGTATAAAATCTTCCGCACACACGAAGTTAGCTTTGCCTTTTCGTTTTTTTTTTTTTGCAAAAGGAAGACACGAGCCAGCTGTTACTCTGCTGCCGTCGGAGTACGAGCACGGCACTCGAATTTTTATCGCAAACCTCTTTGCGATAGTCTCGCAAAATGCTCGTTTGTTGGTCAGCCGGAGAGAACAGAAAATGTGGTTGTGTTTACGAAAACCGATTTACTTGCAAACATGTTCAATCAGCCAACTCTCGCTCAACTGCGCGATGCGTTTGCCGGTATGAAGCTGATTTTATTCAACGCTGAGTTCTGTTGATTGATTGAATGTGAATAGGAGAAAACTCCACAAGAAATAGTCCGGAAGGGTGTAGTCTGGCAGTTTATCTCTGACAGAATGTTCATCGTAGCGTTTATTGTGTGGAAATCATGAATCCACTCGTCGCCCAGTCTCACATCTTTCAGTGAGGGCCAACATAATTGGTGATTATCGTTCTGTGGCATTCTCCGTTGACGGTGATGGGCTCACCAATGTCGTTTTTAAAAAAATTTGAGACATATAACGCCGCCGGCTCAAAATCAGCACCAAACAGTTACCATTTTTTGGTAAATTGGAACCTGGTGAACCTCTCGTGGGTAGGCGTGATGTTGGAAAGATGATTTTTCTGCCAAAACTCGACAAAGTTTAACATTTGGACATGTTGCTAAGTACAGACAGTGCACTCAACTAATTAAGCCTTAATCTCGCGGTGTGTTAAAAACTGTTCCTTGAAGACCATCACAAAGTAACATCGAACCAAGATTAAGGTTTATGATACATGATAAATTTTGTTGAAAAGCCAAAGTTTCGCTAAAATATACCAAACTTCACTAGAATAGTTCAATTCTCAAAATGTAATATGAACGAAAATATTTTAAATTTTGTATTGTTCTGGGCAATTAATATGTGACAATTTAAGGTTGAAAACGCAGTAGAATCATAAAAATTTTCAATTTAACGAATCAAATAACCAAACAACAGTTTAAATCTATAAACTAGAGTGTAATGCTAATATTTACCCCATAAAAGAGCAAATGTTACAAATCAAGTGCAGAGACACGTAACACACACAAAAAAAAAGGACACCTGCTGTGGGCTGGATAATCAATGGAATGCTTTGAATATGCCAAGTGGGTCACATCAAAAACAAACAAGAAAAAACAAAAAAAAACAGACACACACACATAATAAAAAAAAAACAAAAAGAATAAGTTTACATAATTTGTTTGATCAAATTGCCGCCTGGTAAGAGCTCTTCTCTGCTCTTCTTGAGTTTTCCATTCTAAATACAACAAAAAGCAACAGCAAATGGTAACAACAACAATAATAACCATAGAAATTCAAATTCCGGCAACATTCTGCCAAAAGCATATTCTGCGCACATTCCTTCTCTCTCTCCCTCTCTCTCTCGCTCTTTCAGTCTGCAACACATTGCGTATACACAACGCAACTGAAAGTTGCCGGCAGTGTCAGGAAGTTGCTTTTATTTGTGTGTGTGTGTGAGTGTGTATCTGCCGAAATATATTGATTTTCTGTTTTCCCTTCTTGTTGGTCCCTCATTTTCCACAGTTTTCTTTCACATTGCCTTTGTCGTCTGCCAGACAATTGTTGTTGTTGTTTTCACTGGACAAAAAAAAAAAAATAATATTATATGTCCACACCACTGTGCAAAACACACACACCCACTCACACACACTGCCTTTTATACAGCTTCCGGCTTTCCCGGACTGCCTTGCCATTTCGCTCTCCTTTTTGTCGGCTTTTGAAAGCATTTGTAGAGCTGTTTTTCTTTTTGTTTGGTTTTGGACAGAATTGAATTTGGCATCCACGAGAAGAGTTAGGACACTCCCAACTCCACTTTTTACATAGTTTCTGCGTCTGTCATTTTACAATTTTAAGGGATTTCCAACAGCGAGGGGAAAGTGAAAATGTTACAGTGAAGCATACTTAACATTTACGGATATGTGCAGAAATTGTGGTTGCTTGAATGTAAATACACTTCTGCATGATCAAATCAAAATAGTCAATTTTTTAGATCCAGAACGAAACCCTTAAGTCGGTTCAGCTAACGCTTTTTGGGTCTCATTAACCGTAGCATGGCCCAAACCTTATAAATTAATGACCTACCGAACCCAACCTCTTATTGTTGGACAAAATGGACGAATGGAATGTTGGACAAGAAGATCGCAGGAGATAAAAGCTCGCGGAAAAATTATAATGGGGAAGAACTTAAGATGGGTGAATAGAAAGCATTAAAGAAGGACTTAGAAATTAGGTTTAATGAGACTAAAACGAGAAGGCCAAGCTAACTTCGTCTGTGCCGAAGTTTTTATACCCTTGCAAATGCTGTTTTTGAAATGTCAGAGTTTAAGAACGCTTACATAAAAATCTAAAAATTTTTTTTAACTAAAACCCATTTTCCGACAGATAAACATCAGATTTCGACCAAATTTCGCGAATCCTTTTGAAAATATATAAAATTAACAATCGCGGAGTTTAAGAAAGATAAAATTTAAAACAGAAAAGTTTTTTCTCACTAAGACTCATTTTCCGACCGATCGGTCCTACGGCAACCATAAGATATAGTCACCCGATCTCGATCAACTTTTTCAAATTAGTTTGAAAGCGTTTAATATTAAGAACCACCGACTTTAGGAATGATTTACTTGAAAACAAAAAAGTTTTTTTCACTAAGACCCATTTTCCGACCGATCGGTCCTATCGCAGCTATAAGATATAGTCATCCGATTTTGACCAATATTTGAATATCTATTTAAAAGCATATAATATTAATTATGGCCAAGTTTTATTACGCTAGCATTGAAAATAAAAAAGTTTTTCTTGCTAAGACCCATTTTCCGACCGATGGTTCCTATGACAGCTATAAGATATGGTCATCCGATCTTGACCAAAATTTGCAAATTTGTTTGAGAGCATATAATATTAATAATGGTCGAGTTTAAGGCCGCTAACATTGAAAACAAAAAAGTTTTTCTCACTAAGACCCATTTTTTGACCGATGGTTCCTATGGCAGCTATAAGATATAGTCATCCGATCCGGTCGGTTCCGACATATTAGCAGCGTGCAGTAAAAAGAAGACTCTGTGCAAAATTTCAGCTCGATAGCTTCAAAACTGAGAGACTAGTTTGCGTAGAAACAGACGGACAGACAGACAGACAGACAGACGGACAGACAGACGGACAGACAGACGGACGGACAAAGCTCAATCGACTCGGCTCGTCGCCCTGATCAAGAATATATATAGTTTATGGGGTCGGAAATGAATATTTCTATGCGTTGCAAACTTCTGGGCAAAATTATATTACCCTTTGCAAGGGTATAAAAAGGTGTGAGTGTCGTTAACACTCACTACTAACTGAAAGATGATGCTTAATTTAAGGGCTTAATTTCAAAATTACAAGCTCTCTCAATGGTATATAAATCAGCAATGACAGTTTTTCAAAAGAAGAAAACTAACAGGAAGTAGAAATACAAACAACAAAATCAATTGACAACATTCGCAAAGGAATAACAGGCAGAAATAATAAATTCAATCTTGAAATTGCAAAAAATATAAATAATTTAAAGCCCTCTATTCCACCACTGTTCTCCCCTCTCTGTTACCCACTGTTCCCCCCTTGTTAACCCACTATTTAGTCACTTAAGTCACTGTAAAAGTCACTGTAAAGCCATCGTTAAGTTACTGTTCAGTCACTGTTCAATCACTGTTTAAGTCACTGTTCCCAATCTTTCCCCCTTTTCCCCCCCCCATTTTTCAAGCTCTTTCTTAACCCCCGCCCAACCTCTGCCTACCCTCTTGTGTGTGGGTGCCGGGATACTCTACAAAATAAAAACACAAAATATGAATGACGTCACCGTCACGTGACGCTGAAATAAAATTTTACTCTTCCGTACCGAAAATAAAGATGTTTCACATCAAAAATGTATTAAGTAAATTAATTAAACAAGACAAAAATGAAAGGATTAAGAAAGACAAAATAGAGGGAATAGACAAAAAAATTTGCCACTCAACCTCAGTTGAATTTTACAACAAAAAACTTGCCAGAGCTGCGAAGTACAACCTTCTGATTGGCGCAAAGATAGTTTGTACATTTTTGACTTTATTTCAAATAAGAAATGAAATCTCTCGAAATTCTTTGACACCGACGGATTTATCGCTCGATTTACAAACCAACCAAGCCCATAATCTCTAGAGATTTCTGGGACACAGCCGTATAAAACTATAGAAGATATGGCAGTCAGCCCAATTTATCAAAAGTTAAGGTTTGGTAAAAGCCGGACTAATTCGTTGCTCGAAATTAACTGAGATTAAGTACTTTGGCTTTCTCAACGACAGCTTCACCCGATATCGATAAATTGCTATAGTTGCAATAGGGTGACCACACAGATGGGGGAAAAACCTAGAACATTGGACTCAAGATGAGCACCAACGTAACCAAAAACAGTGCATGAACGGTTTTTTCTCATTTCTAGTACAATGTTCTCTCTTGAAGAATAATTTTCTGAGATCGCAAAAACTCAAATCGAGTTGAACAACTTGATTTGAGTTGATATTGTTCTGTTTTCAAAAACATTTGAATCTCAACTTGGGAAAAAATTTCATTGATTTTGGATCAGGTGTGGGAGCTAAAAGGGAATTCCTTACATTTTGGGGGGCTTAGGTGGAAAATGGATCGGGACAAACCTCTTTGCATTGGAAAGGGAGGGAAGGGAGGGAGGGAGGGAGGCAATTATTATTTACAAGCGCCCATATTCCATAGGATCAGCAGAGACATCGCATTACAACAACATACAACAACTTCAACGGACCCACAACACTCCACCCGACTTTGTTTCGTTTAAGTCTTTCGGAAAAAATCAGAAAAATTTTTAGGGCTTGACGGGGAATTGAACCCGGTAGCGTTCTACACTTAATGAACAACGTATGGAATGATGAGCTAGCACATTAAGCCATTGCACACTTTTCAGATTCACATCTAGGCTACTTATACTTGGTTGAGCTTTCAAGAAGTTGAGTAGAAAAAAAAAGATCAAAAAGAGAGCCAATTCTCTCTCTCTCTCTCTCTCTGCCGATTGAGGTACACCTTCACTCATTTCAAGAACGGCTGGAACATTTGTTGAGAAAAATTTTGAAAACAACTTGTTCTTATTTTAAGTTAAAGGCAACTTATTTTCTAAACAGGTTTTTTCCTCTGTGCTGATACTGTTTTGTTGTATTTTAATGCTATTGGTTGTTGCTGGCCGAGGTTTGGCAGACTTGCAGATCAGTTTGCTGCTCAAGCTCTAGTAAAGCCCAACGGAACAAGTACGAAAATATTAGTAACGAGAAGCGGTAGACTTTTCGCACCGGTGGCGGCATAGCCAGCACAGCTGGAGTCTCGTCAATTTCCCAAAAATAAAATGGATTGCATGTTCCAAATTTCAGTCACAAGATTAGAAAATATGGTTGACGATGATGGTATGTAGGCTTGACTACTAAAATTTTAACATAAATCAATCAGTCGGAGTTTGTTTGTAATGGTCAATAATGCAATAAAATGGGACACTTGTTTAAGTGAATGCTTACTCCGTTGACACGTCTATATTTCACTCAAGTATTTCACTCAACACGTCAATTCAACAATTCGTCATTTCGACACTAACAAATTTAACACAAATCAAAGTCATCACGAAACAATTTTAACACATGTCTAAATATCGCAAAGTCATTTGACTTAACAAACCAATTCAACACTGTGTCAATTTAACACTTTAAAATTAGCAAACACAAAAAAAGCCATCACTCTTCCACAGAAGTCACCCGCTGTGATGAGGAAGCTGCCACTTGCATAAAAACGCAGCGTCTCTGACAGCAATGCATGATATTTGCTAGCAATCCAATTCATAATAAATTGAATCGCAACTGAAGTTAATGTTTTACCAGTTACTTTGAGAAGACACTTGATCTCTAATCCTGGCAAGAAGTTGTTGAATCTATTATGCCTCTCAAGGTACTCTCTTGCACTATTTATTCGTTGTTCTGCCTCTTCCAATTCCATTTCCATTGCGTGGATAGATAAACAAAGCAAGTGTTGGAATCAGCTGTTTGTCCATCGATGAAAATATCAATAATTCTATTGGGACTGAAATAGAGAATAAAATTTGACCTGAGCATTAGGCTGCGGTTAAGTTTATTGCACGTTTCTCGCCAAACACAGCATGAGACACTTAAATTCGGCTTACCTTCCGTTCAGTTTGACTAACCGGATATTGAGAAATAGAACACAGAGCTTTAAAGCAGGTTTACATTTTGATATCGGATTTTGCACTTATGCTGTCTTGGAATACAGTTATAGCAAGAATTGCATAAGAAGGCAGCTGCTAAATATAGAACCGGGGGGTTCTTGAAACTACTGTAGCGCCTAAATCTGGTTTAATTATGATAAAGATCGTAAAAACAGTAATATTGTGCTTCTGCAGGATGCTTATTTTGAGATCCAAATGTGTTTGAATATCCAGCTAAAGTCAATCTCGGGCATTTTTGCAGCAATTCTTTGTTCGGATTGAATATAGTATAGTTTAAATGCCGCTATTCCTGCACTAAGCCAAATTCTATATTAAATCAAATTCGAATAACAAGCTAAAATCAATCGTGAATGTTTTTGAAATTTATCAGGTCTGTCCCCAATTCCGAGTGGAATTAAAAAGAAAACAACAAGTATTCCGAATCATTTTCATTATGGTGTTCCCGTTTCCGAGTGAAATTAAAACTGATTTTCTTTTAGAACGAATGTTCGAATCATTTTCGATCTGATCCGATAACAATTATTTATCGAAAAAAACAGACGTTTTCAATTGCCTGCTCTAAAAAGTTATCTTTAAAGTCAAATAGACTTACAATTATTTAAAAATTATTTGTGCCACGACGCTTTTCACCCTGAACATTATTGTCAATCACTGCCAATTGAATCTCGTCGAGATCGACTATGTCTTGGGCACAAATTTATGTTTCGTCGATTGAATCATCTTTTGCTGCCATTCGGTTGCATCTCTGCATGGCCAAGGGATTCAAATCCTACCACTTTGTAAAGGCCTCTGCGGGTTAAATAATTTAGCGAGAATAGGGACCGCCGCCTGTTTCCAAAGTTTCCCTACAGTTGGCAGTTAATTTTTTCTTTGCTGCCGCCTTCCTGTCTATCCAAGATTACAAAGACAATTAGTATTTTGCAAAATATAGTCTTAAATATATAGTTTCTTCCATTCTATGGTAGATTTGAGCAGTATTCAAGGACTCCGTCAGCTTTGCTTTGGATTGTGACCCATTTACAAAATCCTTTTTGCCAAGTCCTCATTCTTCTACACTCTAGCAACATTTGTTGTTTCTATCGACTTTAGAGTTACCAACTCTTGAGCAAGTATAGTTATCAATCTCAATTTTTTAATCATCTTGTTACTATAATTTTAGGCATAACCTTTTTTACACCTTGGTAATGGAAATACTTAATTCATTTTCATTTAATATTTAATTTTAAGCAAACATTTTTGTGTTCGAATTATAATTCAGCTGAATGGTAACCTTAAAATTTCGAACAACACTGCGCAAGCGCAATGTGCAACATGCAATTTCTGAGGCACAGCTCTGAAAAAATTAATTTTAAATCAAATTGTATGCTCAATATATCTATGGATACTTCAAAATCTTCACAATCAGGAGTGACACAGAAATCACTAGAGATTTTGGTAGAACCGTTTGCATTTCCAATTGAAATGGTATAACTTTATATGTAACTATAAATCCCGTTTTTCGGAAACGGGAACAGCTACCAATTCCAATTCCGCATGATCTGATCGGAAACGGGTTCAGACTTGTATATGCCAATTTCGAGCTTAAATCAACCTAACCCGAAATTTCGCACGGTGTCTTCTTTTTATTGCACGCTGCTAATATTTTGGAACCGACCGGATCGGATGACTATGTCTTATAGCTGCCATAGGATCCATCGGTAAAAAAATGGGTCTTACTGAGAAAAACTTTTTTGTTTTCAATGTTAGAGTCCTCAAACTCGGTCATTATTAATATTATATGCTTTCAAACAGTTTTGCAAATTTTGGTGAAGATCGGATGACTATATCTTATATCTGTTATAGGAACCATCGGTCGGAAAATGGGTCTTACTGACAAAAACTTTTTTGTTTTCAATGCTAGAGTCCTCAAACTCGTCTATTATTAATATTATATGCTTTCAAACAGATTAGCAAACTTTGGTCACAATCGGATGACTATATCTTATAGCTGCCATAGGACCGATCGGTCGGAAAATGGGTCTTTGTGAAAAAAACTTTTTTGTTTTTAAGTAAATCGTTCTTAAGGTCGGTGATTCTTAATATTAAAGGCTTTCAAACTAATTTGAAAAAGTTGATTGACATCGGGTGATTGCCATAGGACAAATCGGTCGAAAAATGGGTCTTGGTAAGAAATTGTTTTTGTTTTCAATATTAGCGTCCTTAAACTCGCTGATTACTAATTTCATATGCTTTCAAATATATTCGCAAAATTTGTTCAAAATTGGATGACTATATCTTCGACCGATTGGTCGAAAAGTTGGTCTTAGTGAGAAAAAGTTATTTTTCCACTTTATCGTTCTAAAACTCGCAGATTGGTTCTTTTTTATGCTTTCAAATAAAATCGCAAAAATTTGCTCAAAATCTGATAGCGTTAGGTCGGAAGTAAGAAATATTTTTGATTTTAGTGTTAGGGTTCTTAATCTCTGATAATTCAAAACCAGCATTTGCAAGGGTATAAAAACTTCGGCATAGACGAAGTTAGCTTGGCCTTCTCGTTCTACTTGGTTTGAAAATATACGGGATCGACCGACTTGTGACATCGTTTGGGATTGATTTTAGTTTGGATATCTATGTTTTTTCTGTTTAGCGAAATAAAACCAATTAACCTTAATCGAACAAATATATGGGCATTTCCAAACTGACGTGACGTTACATTCGTACGAAAAGATCTTTTTAAAAAAATATGAAAATCTTGGATTTTTAAAAAGATTGTTTTACATTTCGGTAGCAATTAAGTAGCACTACAATCAGCAAAAACAATGACGGACATCGATCATAAGGAGTTAAAGATATAAGCAAAAAATATGTGCTGGCGTGACGTTACACAAAACGGAAGTGGGTTTTGACTTGTTTTAGAAAATTGCCAAACTCTACGAATTGGGGAATGCTTTTTGTATAAAATTTTTTGGTGGGATTTGAAATAATACCAGTTTATTCTCCAGGTAACCTTTTTTTATTTGCATAAGTATCTGACGTGACGTTACGTAACTAAAATTTCCTCATTTTATTTATGTGGTTTTTGTTTCCATATAAAGCAAAAACTTACAGTTAATTGCAATCGCATAGTTTCTTATGGTGTTTTATGTAATATTTTTTAACTCTTTGTACCCTTAGAAATATTTTAGAGACCAAAAATCAATGCAGTCTAAATGCATTTTTATGACAACAAAACGTATCCAAATGAGAAAAATAGCGCTTGCATTCAAAAATCTCGAATTGGGCTATGAATATATTTAAGATTGGCTCATATTAGTTCATTTTGATTGTTTCCTCATTAAAATATGATAAAAAAAAGTGTTTTTAAGCACTTATAATTTTTTTTTGTCTCGGTGAACTTTTCTGTGGAAAAACCCATATTTTTAATAATCTGTAAACGACTGTTTTTCTCGGGTTCCGGGCTTTTATTTACACACTATTTACACGGGTTTCCATATACTCACGGTTTACTATTTACAATGTTGATCCGAGCTTGTCTTGTCCATTTTATATACAGTGTCTGTCCTCGTTTATCTTAGTTTGTCTACTCTCATGCGTTCTTTATGTATACAAAATAACGATATAAATGTACATATTGGCGGCTATTTTAAAATTTTTAAAGTAACCATTGTTTCTTTCGTGTTTTTATCCGCGTTGCGCTTAAGTGGTATATCAAGTGTAATTACAGTTAATTCGTTTGCTTTAGTCGCTTCTCACCTTTTAAGCTTGAACCTGATCCTCTCTAGGAGCACCTACTGTATAACATGTCTTCACTTTCAGACAGCCACCTTTTTTGTGTGGTAAAAACGGCTACAGGACAATGCACGCATACATGAGCACACATGTATGTACACCCACCACAAAAAGTTCAGTTTATTTTTTTTTTTTTTGCACAAATCTTGGCAAGAATTTGCTGGCTCAGGAAACTTTACATGGGCTCCAACTGAAACTGATGATGATGATGAGGTACTATGGCGTATATACATATTTAATATGAAATTATTAGGGTTCCGAATATCATATTCATACACACATACATGTGCATATTTCGTATCCTTCGTTCACAGAGAAAGTTTTTGCTGGCTGTCAGATTCGCATTTTAAATTTGCATAGATTGGGACAAGCAGACGAGACATTTAATTGCATATAAAATCTCCTGAGATGTGTTTTGATATTTACTTGTGTTTCTAAGTATATTTCAATTAGCCCAAGAAATGGAGAGCATTACTTGAAAGTTAGAAACTTTTCTTTGTTCAATTAGCATCAATTTTTAAACATCACTCAGCAATTCCTTACCCAGCCGAGTATCACCCCCTTCATTTTTCAAGAAAATGAATGTTTCGTCTTATGTGAAATTGATGGTTTAATGGCCCTGGCCATGGGCCATAAAATGTCTGGGTTAAGCCACAATAAAAAAGCGGAAACGGATTTTGTTTTCGTATGTCAGCGTATCCTTGTTGCCGGACTTTTGTGTGCCCGCAAAATTAGGCAAATTTCAACTGAAGTTGGGAGTCTGGCCACGCCCCTTTTGTCTGATTAAATTTGCATTGCAAAATTTTGTGCAAAATGTTTACTTTTTCTTTCGCTGTGTGTGTGTGTGTGTGTGTGAGTGAGTTTTTTCATCCCTGGTTACCGCCGGGGCCCCAGATCCTAGACTAAATACAAAGCAAACAAAAGCAACATCTAGAAAGGAAGAAACAAGCAGCAGACGACGTTGATTTATGTGTAGACGAAGGAACCCAAGAATGAAACTAGGAGTTGGGTTGTCCTTGAAACGATGTGTAGGCGTACAGGTGGCATACAGCCCAAGGCAACGCCATTTTTGTTTTCTTGCCGTACCGTGAACGCCCCCAGAACTTTGAATTGTTTGCACAAATATTTGCTGGATGCTTGCTTTTGTGGCCAAAAATAAAGAACAAAAAGCAACCCGAAATGGGCCTAAATGTGGATTTTTTTGTAGTAAGGGGAGGGAAGTAGTTAAAGAAGAAAATGAAGTAGTCAGCGAAGAACTTTGAGTTTAATTGCTTTTTATACCCTGTAACTGAGCAATCTCCGCGGATGTCGGCCGGGCAAGTTGCCTTGGATTAAAACGAGTAATACCTAGTAAGGCTTACACTCAGGAAGTGCTGTGTCTATCTATGCCAGTGCTTATGTTGGTGAGCAAGAGAGTTCTCTTCAGACTACAGCCGTTTAACTTGCAATTCTGTGTTCACCGATTCACACAATCATGAGTTCACATCTGACTTCGGCTCCTGGTAGCTATGGCTGGTTTCATCAATTTAGTCATCAATTTTAAACTATTGAGTATCAAATTCTCTTTACTACTCCAAGTATCAAGTTGATATTTTCGAAAGTACTAAAATGATACTAACTTGTAACAGGTTGATACTTTTTTGTAGTACTTAATATCAATTTGATACTAGATCTTATGAATTTGATATTTCAATTGTCAAACTCTTAGTATCATTTCGATACTAACTTTTATTAATTTAATATATGAAATCGTCAGGTTTGGCACCTAGTGAGGTAACCATAGTGATGTCCCCGTGGATGTTATTTAAACAGAAGTCACTGTAATGGTGTGCCTCATGCTGAAACCCATACATGTAGATCTTTACTCATTCGCAGAGATCCTGAGCGAAAAAACGCCTCTTCTGCAGCTGTCTTTGTTTCGAAACTCCCGCATTGGGCGTCATCTTACAAAGCGCAGAAACAGCAGGATTATTTATTTTATTAATTTATTTAGTTTATAGTTTAACAATGTTCTGTCTAGCTTGAAGAACGAAATAAATAATCTTTTATTACAAACAAAGAGGAGTGAGATGAGAAAGTATGATAATGCAAGTTATAGTTTAAAAAAAGGTTTCGTAAGGGTTCGTGATGAGCGTAGTTTGTTAGGCAAGTCTGTAGATAAATAGGATAAAAGCTTATATTAACGCGTATATTAGATAACAAAGCGAAAGAGTCGATTTCTCCTGACAAGAGTTTATGAATAAAAAGGACACCATGGCACCATAGCGGTTCTTAAGAGAAGGAGGTAGACGGGTGGAAGGATACCAGTTTAAGCTTCGGAGATCGAAAATTAAGAACTGCTTTTGAACCGATTCCAGTTGATATTAATATTTTTTAGTAATATGGAGACCAGACACACGACCCATATTCAAGTATTGGTCTTACTAGGGTAACATTCTGTTGCTTAATGACGTTTAACAAACCCGAGAACTCCCTTTGCCTTGTTTGCGGTGACCGCTATATGACTATTAAAACTATTAAAAAAAATTGTACACCCAAATCATCCACTTTATAGATTCGTTTCAATGGGATGGAACAATCATATGATTGATTACGACTAACGGTCATACATTTACACTTGCTGAGATTAAGAGGAAGCCTATTAACGGAGCACCAGGTGCGAAGAGAGTTTAAATCGGATTGAAGGAGGAGAGGAGACGCCGGGTCATTATACGACAAACAAAGTTTTAGGTCATCGGCATACACCAATGCATGCGAATGGGATGTGGGATATAATTTATGTAAAGGTTAAATAGTAGGGGGACTAAATGCCTACCTTTGGGAACCCCAAATAGTACATTAATGGAGCTGGATAGTATTGATTTGAAACGAACTCGTTGATCTCGATCGCTTAAACATGACTTGATCCAGTTGGGGAGGAGTGTAGGGAAGCCGAGCAAACACAATTTTTGTACGAAAAGCTCATGATTGACTAAATCAAAAGCCTTGCTGAAATCAGTATAAACTACATACATCAGTCTGCCGCTTATTGACAAATCCAATTCCAGTAAATTCGTAGATATAGAGCGATTCTTCATGAAACCATGTTGAGAATTGGATATTACCGAGCGACAATAATGTTGTAGTTGGGAAGTCAGAATCTTTTCAAGAAGCTTAGGAATGTCCGATAGTTTCGAAACACACCTGTAGTTCGATATGATTGACTTTGGTCCCTTTTTATGAATAGGAATAAATAATATAGGATTCCTTCCAAAAACTAGGGAAGTTGAATAGTTTTGCAAGCGGCACACATACAGAGTGGGCACAAAGTTTCAACCCGCAGGGCACTTTGACGACTTGATTGATCGTAAGCTGAAAAAAACAATATCTGCGATAAACGATATACAGGGCATACAATACAGTTGAAATTGGCCACAGAATAAGAATAAGTAGATACCCAATTATTAGGCGATGCAGAATAGCATCGTTGAAAAAATGTTGCAAATAGATTGGAAATATCAGAATCGTTGTCAGACGTTACATTATCTAAGGAAAGGGAGGGCGGAAATTGAGAGGATCTTCTTTTAGCATTGACAAAGTTATAGAAGTTTTTTAGGTCATCCTGAAAACTCAACTTACACCTGACCAAGTAGTCCTTGTAGCATTTAGAGTTATGAACCATAGACTTAGATCATGCCACCGAATATTTGGCAAAATCCACGCGGGACTCAGATTTTTTTTTAATTTTTGTAGAGCCGAGACTTTATATTTTTAAGGTTAGATTAACTTCTGGTGAACCAAGGGGGCGCACGTGCGCGAGGAGAAGGAACCCAAAGGGGCACAAATTCATTAAACACTGTATAAATGACATCGTATAAAGCGTTTGTGGTTTTTTCAATATCCCGGCATGAGTCCAGCAAAGACCAGTCGACCTTGGATAACGCCTCATTAAGGCGTAGAAAATCAATCTTTTCGAAGTTAAATATATATTCTGGAAAGTGGGAGAAGTGGTGCTTGGTATATCTGGTATATTATGGCGTGGTATAAGCCCTGCCTAAAGAGTGACATTTGTTATTTATATATGTTTTCAAAAACGACGACGACAACATTTCTATGTATGCTTAGCTGCTTAAATTTACCTTGTAAATACCTTGTAAAAGTTCATGCTCCATATTGAAATCCATTAATTTATCTTCAACACTTCGTCTGGGAAAGTGTCCTTCACACGTCAAGCATCGCCAGCTGTGACATTCTTCCCATATGAGCATGACTTTTGGAATTTTCGAACTAGCTTTCGTTGACATAGAAAATGTTTTAGTTTCAAATAAATACTTTCGCGTATCATATTAGTATTCTCAGTATCAAATTAATACCCAAAATATCAATTTGATACTCTCTAGGCTTAAATTGATTTAAAAAAACTGATACTAGTTTCAGCTTCAATTTGAGACAACTTGTGTGTTGGGTGTGTCTAGACTCTAGGCTATGGTTAGTTAAGCAATCAAAGAGCAAAGAACCACTGTAACGGGCAAAACAAAGATAAACAAATCGGATGTATCAATAAGCAATCAATAAGTAATATGTGCCAGGACCTTTTAGTACATCTCCAGCGCAATCAAGCTGAAGTCCTATATTGTGCTTTCTTGAGTAAATCCTTCCCAGCGAGTGTAAGTGAACTAATAAATGAAAAAACCGGTTTTAGGAATATGTTAACAGGCTGTTCTTGGGGTTCAGTTTTAGTACGTTAAATTAAATTTGTAGTACATTTCCTTTGAGTACTTTTTGGTTTGAAATGTACTACGTATATGCTACAAAAGCATCACTTGAGTTACCCACTCTCTCTCTCTCTCTCTCCCACTGCAGTCGTAAATTTCGAATACCATTCTCAGTTCAAGTGCAAAGGGAAAACAAAAAAAGGATGTGCACATTTTTCGTGTCAGCTTCTTTGAGTGCGGCTCCTCGTAAACTTTAATTCCCTTCTCCCTCCCTCCCAGCACAGACAGCAGCGCAGCGCCAAGGATTGGGATTTGCCATGTCACTTTGCCAAGTTGAAACTCGGAGAAAAAAAAACTGCAAGAAAAATACAAAAATACAAAACTTCTTGAGCACATTGAACTTGGTTCCTGCACCTTCTTCATCTAATCTTCCGCAGATGCAAATGTCGCAGCAGTTACTTACTGCCGCCTGCCTAATCCTGCTGCTGCAGCAGTTCGCTGCTTCTGCAAATGAGAGCAACAAAATGTTAATTAATTTGAATTTCAAAGCAAGCAATTTGCATTTCAAAAGCACTTTTAGGCCGACAGCCAACGACGACGCAACGCTCCCATGGCAGCGGCAGACTGACTAACTGATGCAATGACAAACTGACGCTTGTCTCGCACTACTCGTGTACTTACTGTCAAGTAGGAAATGCGCCGCATTGTTGTTGCTCTATAACAATGACACCAAATTACATCATTAATGAAAATGTGTAAGAAGCGGTGTGGGCGGGTCGTGTGGAAGGCGATGGCAACCTTAATCATGAGAGCCAACAACTACAGCAACCGCGCCTGTTTCCATGTAAACTTACCTCTATTTTTATATACTCATAGATATATGAGTGTAAATATTTTAGTTGTGAGTAAAATTGTTGGTAAATTCCATGACCTAAAAGAGCGTAGAACAAATTTCATTATGAAAAGAAATCAACCAATGTTCCCATGCTCTAAAATTGTGAAAGAGATCAAATCTAAAAAAATTTTGCTGTTCAGGTGCGTTTTTCTGGTACCAACAGACACATACTAAACTCAAGTATTTTGTACAGGATCTACCCCTTTTAACGATTGTATTTAAAAGGGTTGAGTTTAAAGTACACTGAGAATCATTTAACTAACAAACTATTTTACAAATTGTATGATCTACCTTTAAGCCACAAATATCTTATTTAATTTTAAGAAAGACTGCAGGATTAATAGCCTATTGCCACCAAAGGAATGATACTTCATTTCTTGAAATGACAAGAAATTAAGAAAACTATATCATACGATTTGCCACTTCGATTTGCCTTTCCTGACTGTCATTTCTTTAAAATTATGACATTCGCCACGAAAGATTTTGGTAATTTTTATTTTATTAAATTACTCGTGACTCTCAGGGTACAGACAGGGTTTAATTTGATCAATTTTATACTACGACTTTAAGAAGGAATGAAATGCTCTAACAAAACTCAAATTTGTAATATTATGACATACATCAGACACTTTTTTTACACAGAAAAGAAATGTAGGGCAATTTTTAGCATAAAAATAGAGGAAAGCTAACTTCGGCTCGACCGAAGTTTATATACCCTTGCAGCTTGTATATTTTTTATAAATAACGGCGTTAAGTGATTTTTGTCGAACATTCTTAGCTGAGTTATTTCTCAAACTCAGCAACATTTGCTTGCCAGTTTGTTATACGGCAGCTATACGATATATTCATCTGATTTTGACCAAACTCCCCAACATTGTGTGGAAACTGATAATATTCATAACTGGGAAGTATAAAGACGCTACCATTGAAAACAAAAAAGTTTTCCTCACTAGAACTCCTTTTTTTCGACCGATCGTTCCTACCAGTAAGCATTTTATGAAATTTCTGATCACACTCGAGTCTTTTTCGAGTCCTCAGTCTGATTAAAATAGTCATAAATGCGCTCGTTTTCGGATCATAAATGATACTTTTGTCGGGAGAAAATGGTACCCTAGCCGCGACTCTTCAAGAAGAGTCGTTTTTAACCCGTTTTTCTGATCAGTTTTGAATCATTTTCGAGTCATTTGCGATTCTTTTTCGAGTCGATTTTTAATGAATCACATTTTGAGCAAATGCATGCGTCATTTTCGAGTCTTCTTTAAATCGCATATGAAATTAATCTTTTTTTAATCATCAAAAGGGCTCGAAAAAGGCTCTTCCAGGTAAATTTTGTAAAAATGATCTTCCAAATGCTTTTGGTATATTCTATAGTCATTCGATTTGGATCAAACTTGTGGAGCGATAGCATTGAAAACAAAAAAGTTTTTCCTACTAAGACTTTTTTTCAAAACTATATTTTGTATGGCAGCTATACTATATAGTTGACCGATTTTCATCAAACTTGGTGGACTTAAGTGAAAGCATAGAAAACTGATAAATACAAGGTTTGGGGGCGTTTGCATTGAAAATAAAAAAGTTTTTCTATCTAAAATATCGTACTTTAGTTGTTCGACCGATCGTTCCTATGGCAGCTATATGTTAAAGTCGTCCGATCCGGCCGGTTCCGATAAATGTGCAGCGTCTTTGTACCAAAAGATTTCGTGCAAAGTTTGGTTAAGATAGCTTTAAAACTGACGGAGGAGATAGCATAGAAACATACGGACGGACATGGCTATATCAACTCAGCTCGTCATGCTGATCAAGAATATATTATATATACTTTATGTGGTCGGAGATGTTTCCTTCTATGCGTTACAAACATCTGGACAATTTTAATATACCCTCTACACGGGTATAAAAAGTAGGATATGATCCCCAATAGGATTAAAATTTAAAGTACGAGTCATCCTGAATTAATCGGAAGCGGATTGTCTTAGGTACAGATCGTACTTTATGTCCGAGTGAGAGATTGAGAGGGCGAAAAAACCGTGACCAAAGGCAAAAGAGTGTCTGCTCTCTTTACTATGATTGGGTCGCTATCTTTCGCGAGTGCTTGATAGTTGTCTGAGCCAACATGCCGTCGTCCGAGTGTTCAGTTTTCGAGGTACTGAGTTCTAAATCTGAGTTCTGAGTCTAGCCACAGCATCAAAAAAATAGAGTGATATGGTGGTCGGTCGTGCCATTTCCTTTCTTTAATTAGGAAAAAATTGTAATCCGATTTTGGTGTTGCTTGCTCTCTATTTTTTATGCAATTCGCAATTGGTTGAAGGTGTCTGCTGACGACGTTCCCGGAAACAAAGCTAGTTCTTCAACAAAATTTAAAGATCGTGAACGGGCTTAGTTAATGTTTCTCTGGATTCATCTGAGACTGCCACCCTGTTAATCCAGTTTCTACTTAATGTATCCGGTATATCCTATATTTGAATTTCTTTTGTTTCTTGTATTTGAGTTGCTGTTTCTCATATACCTTAATGGCAAACCAGTTTACTCAATCCTAGACAAATGACATTCATCACTGCTTTTTTGTTCAGACTTTGGTTTTTTTTTTTTTGTCTTTTTTTAAGTTTGCCATTTTTTTGCTGGCCTTGTGCGAAGTGAAGCGACATCAAAATCAATTAAAAGGCAATATTATTTATTCATTGCTTACTGCAAATTAATGACATTAACCTTAAAAAGCCAAAGGTTTTTGATGAAATAAGCTTGAGGTGCTTTTTCGGCATCTTAAATGTCAACTGGGACAATTGTGGTTTGTCAGGACAAAAGTAAAGTCTCATGTTTCACTTTAAAGGATTTTTTTTTTGTAAACGTCAGTAAGCACATCTTAGCCCAGTTGCAAATGCTGAAACTGACAGATTGATGCCAACATTCAGCCTCTAGTGGACGACCCAAATTTCCCTTTTCAAAAAAAAAAGAAAACAGTAAAATGTTTCCACCTTGAGCAAATATTTTGCAACAAAAAAAAGTAGAAATTGTTTCGTTTCGCTGTTAATTGAACATATGCACATTTACTAGGGACAGCAGCGGAAGGTGGAGGCGGGGTTCGGCAAAGAGTTTATTTTTTGTTAATGGTTTCCAAAATGTGTGTCACTCTTGTAATTAAAAACTTTGTTTCTGCTTTTACAGCAAGCATACAGAAATCTCTGCGTTTATCGGGGTCGACTGCCCTCCCTCCCTCCTTTGCCGCACCAGTTGCCGCTCACCATAACGACCATCCATCCAATCTTTTCATTGGCAATGTTGACAGTGTGGAAATGAGGCGTTCAGCAACAGTTAATCCTCGTGCAGCCAAAAAGTATGCTAGCAAAAATTGCAACATTTTTACAAAGCGAAAGTTTTAGACTTGCGCAACAGTGGATCAGAAATGTCATTTTTGGAATTACAAATTTCAAATTAAGGTTACAACATATTTGTAAAAATTCGAATTTTAAAGAATTTGAGAGTTTAAATAATTTTAAAAATTGTTTATTTTTTTTCAATTAATTTATTATAATGGGGTGTGTAATGGAAATCTTTTGAGATTTTGAACTCGGTTGGTTTGCGAAATGCTCGAAAAATCCGTCAGTGTCACAAAACTTTAAGAGATTTCATTTTCTTATTTGAAAATGTGGTCCATCTACTCAAACAAAACTCAACAAAAATTTCCCATTTTCTAGTCATGAGTTAATTGGATGTTAAATTGACATTTTTTGATTGTGTCATGTTTTATATTGCATTTTTTTAATAATAAATCAAATTTAAGTCATATTCTGCAAAAATTTTCGCTCCAATCACAAAGTTTAACTTGGCAACTCTTAGCCAGTTTGTTGTTACATAGATGGCGCCTGCATAGATAGCTGTCGCTAGCTGTGGTTGAGTGGCAAATTGGTTTTGGTTGATATGGCAGTCTTCGGTTGGTTTTGCAAACAATTATTGAAACGCCCACAAAATTATATATTTTTTTACACATGATTTGTAAGCTTCACAATATCATGTTATACGCTTACCCTTACTTTCCAAGAGCAGAGATTGAGAAGAAACCCTTAGCCAAAAGCCAGTTTTAACTGCAAATTGAACTCCTTTTTGGCAAAACCTATTGTAAGCATCAGAGGTTAAACAACAGGGACTCATGGTTGGCTTTACAGGACATTTAATTACGGACAATAAATGAAATTAAGTGAGAGACCTACATGCAGCAAGCACAGCAATGCAATACGCAGGAAACCTACAAGTCTTTGCAATATAATCTCTGTGAAAATAACCATTTCAACAACTGATTTAGCATATTTACAATAGCAAACATCTTTAAGGCCAGAACTGAGTCGCTCAAGCTTGGGTATTAGCCACATTTTGCAAACGAGAACTGCAAGTTGTGCAACTTAAGGGTGCGTGAAGATATTTTTCAATTCTGCGCAATATGTCCAATTTTAGCGAAATCTGAGTAAACGCCTGGGGAAAACCGGTGCTGACAAAAAAAGGAGTTATCTGGCATTTTTAATGGGAGCAGATAATAGCATGTCATAGCATTAGCATTTCTAGAAAATGGTAAATATGTCTAATCACAGTCGGAGGGTAGAACATCCACTATTCCGTGACGAGCGGGGAAGGTGGGTGGAGTAATTTGAAGAAGTGAAGCATCTTGCTATGCATGGTAATGCTGTTAAATGCAGTGATGGATACTTTGTAAACAGCTCCGATGTTGTATGTTAAATGTAAACTAATTTATAAATGTTTTGAAGATTCTTAGTCAAGTTCGTTTTATTTATTTAAAATTAGAATGTAAGTCCTTTTTGTAAAAACTTAAAATTTTAGGCTGACGGCTAAAAAAAGTAGCTGCGACTACTACACAGCCGATCAGACTTATGCCACAATGGATACATAATAAAAACTCTATTTTTCTATGGGGAGAGTCGACTACCGCACTTTCTTACATCGAAAATCACTTTAAAAAAGTGGTTTTTTTCGGCACTAGAGCTGAATACGGTAAGCGCTCCTTCCCCACCCTCAAAGATGGACTAAGCTCCGTAGAAGATAGGATGAGAATCAGGATGATGGAAACTCTTACACAGAAAGGATCCAGCCAAACAAGAATCTGCCATATAGTTGCCCTTAAGCTATATTACCTGGCAACCAGCGAAATCTTAAGAAAGCGCGTCTTGACTCTATTGCATTGTCATAAAATGCGTACAATAGATCGGTTAACATGTCTTGCCCACTTTGTAATACTGGAGAAAATTAAGATTTGCTAGCCTTAAAGAATATGGATGGTGGGACCCTGGGTAAACCATATTTTAAGAAGGAATCCTAGACGATAAAAGTAACGAGAACTGGGAGGGGATGGTATCCTACACTCCAAAAACAATTCATCCTAAAAAGCCCCAAATTCTCCCTGAAAATAAGAAATTCTCCCATAAAAGCAGTCCGTCCGTCTGGTTCTATGCTATCTCCTCTGTCAGTTTTAAAGCTATCTTAACCAAACTTTTCACGAAGTCTTTTGATACAAATACGCTGCACATTTGTCGGAACCGGCAAGATCGGATGACTATAACATATAGCTGCCATAGGAACCATCGGTCGAAAAAGTAGTTTTAGTGAAAAAAACTTTTTTGTCTTCAACGCAAACGTCCCCAAACCTAGTATTTCTAAGTTTCCTATGCGTTCACACAATTCCACCAAGTTTTATGAGAATCGGACAACTATATAGTATAGCTGTCATACAAAAGATATGTCTGAAAAAAAGTCTTAGTAGCAAAACCTTTTTTTGGTTTCAATGCTTTCGCTCCCAAACTTGTTACTGATCAATATTATATGCTACTTCACAATTCTACTAAGTTTGATCCAAATCGGATGACTATAGCATATAGCTGCCATAGGAACTATCGGTCGAAAAAGTAGTTCTAGTGAGAAAAACTTTTTTGTTTTCAATGGTAGCGTCTTTATACCTTCCAATTGTGAATATTATAAGTTTCCACACAATTTTGAGGAGTTTGGTCAAAATCGGATGAAAATATCGTATAGCTGCCATATAACAAACTGGCAAGCAAATGCTCAAAGTAGTGGCGCCATTAAGTTACAAGGGTATATAAACTTCGGACGAGCCGAATATTTTTAATATAAGGGACAAAAAGGATGCACGGAACTCAATCCGCTTACAAATTTTTAAAAGGTTACAGGTACAGGAAAAGTAAGAAAAAGTAACATAACTATCAAGATAGATAAGAAATGCAGCGCTTTTAATTTGACAGCCAGTTAGGGTGAGCCAAGGAGACGGCCTGTTGGTCGTCTCCGTACCCTCTTTGTCGCCAGCTCATTGGCGAAACGGTTTGTGTGGGCCACCAATTGGTCTCTATATCTGCTGGTGTGGCGGTTGATCTGTGAGCAAACTTGTAGAATGCCAAGGTGTTTGTAGATGGTGGAGTTACGCACATACCAGGGTGCACCGAGCATTCTGCGCAAAATGTTGTTCTGCATAGTCTCTACAGTTTTAATGAAGGTGTCACAGGCAGATACCCCAGGTTCAGGTCGATATGATTATTGACTGCTTTGCGCGTAGTGAGAGCCCTGAATTCGATCTAAGGAGCCAGTCCAATTTGTTTGCCTTAGCATAAGTGACAGCCACAGCTCGTCTAAGTAAGTCTCCTATTCAGTGTAATAACCAGGTACCTGACAGAGGGCGAATGTGGTATGACGGATTCGTTGAGCTTAAGCCTTGGTGTGTTGCCTCTATTTTTTGTAAGGATGCAGTGCTGACTTTTATCCGGGTCAACAGCAGGGCTTCCCGGTGGAAAAAGCCCAAGCACTGAAGCCGTCGAAGAAGAATTGTACTGTTTCTGACGCTCCATTTTCCATTATTTGAAATCCGAGATTTTCAGCTGTATAAATCTACACGTAAACCACGAAGAACTGTTCTATTCTTTTTCTTATAGTTTCAATCTTCCTTCTTACTATGCTAAACATTTTGCCACGATATTTCTTACAAGCCCCGCGCTGGAATTTTTTAAGTGTCAACTCTTTCTTGGGTATTTAAATACCCATTTGCTTGAAATGGGTTAAGGCGATTTAACCTAAATATTCCAAAAATATTGCACTAAATTTCAGAAAATTTTTTCTAAAATACAGAAATTGTTTCCAAATTTTTATAGGCAGATTTTCTTAAATATAGAAAAATAATGTTATGAGTGTGCATAAAGACAGGACGCATCCCTTATAGGTACCTGAACTCTAGTGCACTGTAAAAAATCTTTGAACAATATTTTAAAATTAGTTAATAAACCAAATTCAAAACCTTGTCCCATAAAAGTTGTTTTATCCAACATCCTTTTTGGCCAACAAATTGCGGGTCCCTAGCCCAGTGTTACTTGAATCAATTTCTATGGTGCCATAAATCGTTCATAAAGCAGCGCATTTAAACTAAAATAAAATATTTACCTTCTCTGGTCCCCCCACAACAACATAAACAAAAGCACCCAGGCAGCTGCCCCTCCAAGAAGCGAAATGAAACGAAATGCCACATAAAAAGGCAGCAAAAAAAAAAAAATAATAAAGGCGGCCCCATATGCCACTCCTTCAACTAGGCAACATTGTGTGAGTTGCGTTTAGTTTTTATATTTTCTCCTTTACTATTTTTTTTTTTTTTTGTCTGTGAATGGAAAATGGTTTTGCTCGTTATGGAGAAGCTGGTGCTGCCGCCATCGTCGACACTTGAAAGTGTCGCAAGTTTTTAGTTTGCCATACAAAACAAACAGCAACAACAACATCAGCTACAACACGGGCAACTACCGTGCGCCATTAATTGAAGTTTGTTGAACCAAACGATGTTTGCATGGGCCCCCATTGCCAGCATATCACCATCCCCGCATCCCAGCCCAATCCCTCTTATCACCCCTTTTGTCTATTCAGAGTGCCTGCATTTTCAATAGACAAAAATTGCAACAAACTTCTCGTTGGTTGGCAGCAGCCAATACAATGGGGAGGAAGAAATTGAAAATCTTTCTGCCCAATTTTTAAGCATGCCAATGCAATCAAGAAAACCATCTACTTCGGTAACTTTATTTAAGAATATGTCCCAATGTTCCAAGTCTATAAACCGTTTCGAAAACGGCTCAAAACTGATTCAATAGTGGAATCAGTTGGAAATTTTCTCAGTTCTAACTGGTGCTTGGAAAATATGGAGTTATTTATTTTCCTGGATCAAAGCCGGTTTCGAAACAGTTTAAGCGGCTTAAAAGGTGTTCCTCATATAAGCAATGAACTTGAAATTTGGTGTGATTTGAATTTGGATTTGAACCCATTCCAGGCGATTTAAATTGTTTATTAACTCTCGCGGTAACGAAAATAATTGAAGATTTTGTGAAAGAAATATATCATAGGGAATATTACGGAAACTAATGTTAGTTTTGAAGGGTTCCGATAAAAACAGACTGTCTGCTCATTTTTGGGACTGTGGACGAGCTCTAGGCGAGTTTTTCTTAAAACACTTTATGGGTGCTTTGCCACTTCTAACAGAGTATATACAGAGTACTATCAGGCTTGACCGATTCTTACTTGTTTTTTTGACAACTTTAAAGTTTTATTTTGAGAATTATTCAAAGTATTTTCATGGTTAGCTTCATCTATTTCCCATATTTCAGGCAACATTCTAACGCGTCGTTGAAATATCTTGTCCTTTGAGGCGATCTTCATATTTGTCAGCGCAAAGCTGATCCCACGAGATGGATACCCTTAAAGTTTCTTGTCTCTCTCAAAAAAAATTCAACAAAATTGGCACATTAATCGCTCTTATACAGTGGCGTAGCGTGATGTTCCTCCGCCCGGGGCGGAAGTCGAATTTGTCTATGATAAGTTGGGGGTGGAAAATTCGACTTATATTCCCGGCTTATGTACCCGGAGTGAGTCGCTATCGCCCCCTTTGGTATTTTAAACACAAAACGAAGAAGTGAAATCGGCATGATAATCTAAACTCATTATAAAACTTAGCAAATTTCGTGAATTGGTGGAACCTTCGATCTTTACCATATATATCCGTGTACATGATAATCTAAACTAATACTGTAAACATCGTATTCATCATTGTACATATTAATTAAAAGAGTATCCATTAGTAATCATTGTTATCATGACTGTACAAATTAGTTATAGAAGTACCCACTATGAACACATATAAATAGTTGTTAGAATACCCTTAGGCTTTTGGTATTATGAAAGTAGTGAACTTTGGTCACACCGGATGGATGATGCGAGCATAGAAGGAGGCGTTAGTGGATTGTGGAGTAGTAGAAGATGGACGCTATATAAAATTTTGAAAATTTCGAGTTTTTTTAAACCATTTGAACCACACCTCCTATTTAACTTTCTTCAATTGCCAACTATTAAATCTTCACGATAATCTAAACCAGCGGTGGGCATGAAATATGAGTTTTGGTGCGTCCAAATAACCACAACAGAAAAAACAACCGTTATCAGCGAGTCTCGATCGCACAAAATGCAGCCGTTGAGCCGTCTGTGTGCGCGTCTTGTAGGCGCCGTGCTCCTATTCGCACTGACTGTGTTGTTAACAATTTGAAGCGAGTTAATTGCGACGCAGCTTTTTATGAGACTGACTGGCGCCAATTGCCGAAAAAAAACCTCGGAGCAATGGAAGCAAGGGCTTGCCCACTGTTAATCTAGACTCATTATAAAATTTTTCAAATTTACGCAAAATTTTTGTACCGATTTACCTTCACATCCTATTTATCCGTCTATAATTGCCATCAAATCTTCTTAATAATATATACTCAAATTTTGCGGTCTTTTAGAGCATTTTAATATATTTTAAAGGTCATTCTGCTATTCGGGGCGGAGACGAATCCAACAATTCAGAGATCGTTAAAATCGGTCCAGCCATTTTGAGTTATAAATGGTGTAACTAACCCGACTTTATTTTATTAAGATAGAGCGGCAAATTTGGTTTCACTTCTACGAAGAAAATATTAAGTATTTATCCATAGATTTTTCTCACCAATACCTCATGACCAATTCGTCCGAGTGTAGAAAAATAGCAGGGGAGAAGTAAGCAAACTTGCTCGCCATGTCCATCAACTGCCGAAACCTATCTTGAAATTCTCCATCGACTCGAAAAGTTTTCGCAGGACAAAGTTAACGTTTTTATTGCCACCGATAAAAATATGATTTTTATTCTTCCCCTTGGAGGTTCCATGGATGCCAAAGGGTTCAGACATGTATTTTGCATAGCTAAGAGCGTCGTCTGTTCATTAATTTTGCTTTTCCAATAATGTCGTCTACAACGCTCCTATTTTCTGAGAGCTCAATGATATATTAAGGCCATTGCTTAAGGCCTAAAAATCGAATCAAGGAAAATGAGTTCCAGCGTCTGGTTTAAATACAATTTCCTGAATGGTTCGCGTGATTAACTGTCAGTTGTAGTGTAATAGAGGTCAAAACAGAACGCGTTTTCTAAGTTTACGAATATTAATGTAGAAAATAGATTACACAAAAATATTAATTTAAGAGTATCATAAATACATAATGTTTACGAATTTGCCGCCCCAAAATTTTGACTCGGGGTCCTTAGACTGAGCACGTTTGAATTGCCGTCTCAACGCGTTGCGCCACGTCTAACACGTCTAAGATGCTACTTGTATTGAACTGAATCTAATATCTGCCAAAAACATAAGACCACTTGTAATTCTCAAGTTGTAATTCCGTGCGTGATCAATATAAAAAGAGCAACTGAAATTTGGTGCATAAATATGTTTTTAGGCAAATCCAAGTGCATACTAATTGATTTGAGTACAATAATGACATAGGAAAATCAAATATGACTGTTATAGTTTCAACTGAGCGATTTTCCCTGGCCTGGTAATATTTAAATTAGTTTAAACATGCACCAGCAAGAAGCCACCTCGGGCTTTAGATCACTGAAAACCACTAAACCGAATCAATTCTAAGCGATTAGCGAAACGGTTTACCGCAACATACTTTTTTTTTAAGCATAACCATAATCTCAATAAATGGAAATCATCATAAATATAATACGAACTGATTATGTTTTACTACTCCCCTCCCCCCTGAATCCCTCGACTAATGGCGTATTATGGTTATGGGGTTATATACTTACTTATTATATGGTGCATAATTTGTGCATTTTTCATTTTGCATGAGTTGCAATCGTTTAACTGTCCAGGTCCTGGTCCCCCAGTTCCAGGCCCTCTAAATCCCATCCTTGCTCTGGCCACGCATCGTTGGGCACAAAACAACAATCAAACAAGCAGGAAAACAGGCAAACACAAAGTGCAAACTTTGTTGCAAATTTATTTATGATTGCCACACAACCACATAGGGGAAAGGTTTGCATCTCTCTTGGCATTAATATTGATTTTTGCATATATGCAAAATATTTTCCGCACAAACTCACACACACACACACAATAACTCACTAAGTGGCATCTGCCCTTTCTCTTCACAACGATAAAGCTGGCACCGAAGTCACTTCCTCATATATCGTCTTCTTTTGAACTATGGCATAATTAATGCAATCTACAAGCACCGTTGTTGCGGTGCAAGTGGGAAAGTTATTGTTAGTGAGGAAATTTATCAAAACTTTAAAAACATTCGCACACAGTCTATTAAATTGTAATATTTCCCAATTAACAACACTCCCCACCTACAACACTCACAATACAATAAAAAATATATATTTTAATTACTCGCACGCTCGTTGAACGAATGTCAGCATTGTCATCAAGAGCCCGCCTATCTGCTGCATGGCTTAATTAACAATATGGCGACCGTGATTCTCACTTAGATATGCACAAGTATGCATAAACTTGTTGTCACGCACAGCACCTTCTCAGTTCCTTTCATTTAATATTTGTCACAATATTTGCTTTGGAGGGGCAACTAATAAATTCTCCAACTGTAAAGTTTCCCACACACACGCACACACAGATGTCAACACTGTGAAAGTTTTATGGCAAAATTGCCTACCCACAGGCGCTCCAAGTGAATTATGCCTAAGTGTATAGTCATGTTGTCTGGTTTGATATACGAGGATGTAAGTATGTTGGTTAGTGCGAGAAGGGGATAACTTGGCAAACCTTTTCCTTACCCATCTAACTTTGTCTACTCATTTACCAACAGTTTTTTACTTCCACAGCAATTTGTTTGATTGTAATTGCCCAATTGAACATTGAAATTCACAAGTTGAGGCGAAGTCCAATGGTGTCTGTTACTAACCCCAAAATAATAAGACTTACTTATAGTCTTATTATTTTGGGGATGTCACTTAGTTGCTCACTTGCTCAATTGATCACTTGCTCAATTGTTAATTTGCGCATATGTTAATTTTCTTACTTGTTCACTCGCTCAGTTGTTCACTTATTCAGTTGTTCGCTTACTTAGTTGCTCACTTGATCAGTTGTTCATTTGCTCATATGTTCATTTGCTTACTTGTTCACTTGCTCTACTATTCAATTGCTCTGTTGTTCACTTGCTCAGTTGTTTACTCGGTCAGTGGTTCAATTGCTTGCTTTTAATGAGTCGAATAAGATTCCTTTGAATGTGGGAACTTAAAATAAATGTGCAATATTTATAGTCAGATCATGACTAGATAAGATAGATAATTACTCATTTTTGTTCACTCACTCATGAACAATCCAATCCAATACTAATTTTTCTTACTGAGCTGTCCACTCTTTAAGGCCAATTATGCAAATAAAAACGGCATTCTTAAGCTAAGTTCACACGCGTAAATTAGTTTACACAAACTGTCATAACGGAGTTTGTCTGATTTGTATCCGAATTTGTCTTCATAATTTGCAAATTATGAATTTGTCGAAACTTCGAAACTTCACACTTGCAAATTTTGTTTGTGTTTCCTACAAACCATGTGGATTGTCGATATCAGCTCACAAATTGAATTTTGAATTTTCCAGAAAATTGGTATGCAGTTATAGTGGAATTTCCATGTAGATATTTAAAAATGATTTTGAACTTGATCGGATGAAAAACAAAAAAGTTTCATACAACAGTTTTCCGCGAATTTTCCGACTTTTTCAGAAAATTGGTTTGCAGCTATTGTTGAATTTTCATAAAGATCGTTGAGAATGAGTTTGAATATTCTTGAATGATAAACAAAAAAGTTTCACACAAAAGTCTTTCGCGAATTTTCCACATTTCCCGACAGAATTTTCCAAAATCCGTTCTCAATACTCACTTTCAGCAGAAGATAAAACTACTGCGAAGAATTCAGCATCCTATCTCTTATGGTTTCGGCTGTGCGACGGTCACCAGTGAGTCAGTCAGTCAATTAGTCAGGTTGAACTCTTTTATAAATATAGATTTGGTTTTAAGGTGGCTTGTTTGTTCTTGGCAAAGGCTTACCTACACCTACCTTTTGCTTGCTTTTATTCATGTGAAAGGGTATTTTCATTGGCCAAAAAAGTGGGCAAAACAGACGTTTTGGTATTCAGCGCTTAGAAAAACTTAAAATTTGTTTAATTTTTATTTGTTTTCTGGAGGTTCACACGATAAAGGCATTCATGATGCAATATACTCCCGCAATCGTGCGAACATTGGACATACTGTTTTT
The DNA here is from genome assembly GCA_037044535.1 of Lordiphosa magnipectinata. Taxonomy (NCBI): domain Eukaryota; kingdom Metazoa; phylum Arthropoda; class Insecta; order Diptera; family Drosophilidae; genus Lordiphosa; species Lordiphosa magnipectinata. The sequence goes on from JBAMBO010004104.1 coordinate 89,545, forward strand.
TTGGAGTCGAATACTTCTTGTATTTTGTATTTTTCTCAATAAGTTGCCCTACCATGACTTAAAAAAAATGAGTTTAAATTCGTCCGTCTAAACCCCTTAAAGAAAAGAAAATTCGAAATCTGACAAAAAAGTTTTAAATATTCAATATTCAGAAATCTGCATTTTATTTTCGAAAAGTTTTCCATTAAATATTCATTTAGAAATGATTATTTTGAAGTTTAGGGAGACGATTCTTATAGCTTAAATTTCAATTTCAAGTTGAATCTGGAACCATATTTTTCTTCTTTGTGTGTATAATTCATGAAAAATTTTTAGTGAATGATTTTCTTCTTCTGAACCACTTCAAGAAGTAAATCGAAAATCTAATCAATTTCAAAGCTTCTGAGCACGAATACGATTATATTCAAGGATATATACATATTATTTTCAATAAACCTTGTCGCCAATTGTTTTGTGTTTGATTCTGGCATTTTATTGTATTATGTGCCCAATAACCAAGAGCGATAAGATCCATAACGTGCCCTTAGCTGGTTTACTTAAACTGATCTACGAAACAAACCTTAAGCTTCGCGACAGTTTTGAACCATTTGACAGAACTTTCTGCTGAATTGCTGAAATATGAAACTAAGTCCTTGCAGAGTAAGGCTCGTGAAAGTTTACACTCGCAAGATGCGTACTCTAGTAAAAATTGTCCGCAACATGTTCACTTAAACTTTCTTACTAGTCGCCTTACGCTCACAATCAAATGGAATCCCACCACTGCTCTAGGACAACTTAGTTGCAAATAGTCTCTAGGTGTGTGCATATTTTGGGGGTATGTTTCCCCCCTTTGCCACGTTTCTGAATGGTCAAAGGTATCTAAATGTCTAATATCCACATTTGCAGTTCACATTAATCATAAGAGACTTATGTATGTATGTATGTACATACATATACAGTGGACTGAGATTGGGACTGGGAGGCAGAGCAATTTCATTTCAATTTAAGCTTCCTGTTGTTATTTGTTGTGGACTGTCTTTCAAGTAAAAGTAATTGTTGCTGTTGTTGTTTTTGTTGCTATTTCTTATGTGCGTGTGTGCAGTCATGGCGATGATGTTGTTGTTACTGTTGATGATAATGTTGATAAACTGATAACTAGCGCTGTTATGACAACAAACAAAACAACAATTCTAGTCACGCATATAACAAACCATCAACTGCATTGAGTGAGGGAGATGACAAACAGCAGGGGGAGGGAAAGAGAGGGTGCGCCGCTCAACTGCACTAAGCTCAGCTCAGGGCGGCTCATCGGATTCAGTTGAACTGAAGCAAGGAATGCCAAAACCGAAAAACGAGACGTGCGCTGCATGCCAAAAACAAAGCACTCAAGTGCACCGACTACAGAATACCTTGCTTTCATTCATTTTCTTGCTTACATTCATATACATTACGCTCAAAAGATTCGTGCATAAATTATGAGATTTTCATTATATTATATTACGACAAATTAAGTTTATTTGAAGTGCAAAATTTGAAACTTTTAAATTAAGATTTTAAGCGAGTGAAAATTTATCCAAATCTCATCTCAAATCTCACATGCATAAGTTACACTAGGCAACAAGGTGCAGTATATTGAAGATTTGTTGTTTTGTATACTGAACACGAATCTGTTTTTGGAATTGGTCCATCAAGTTTAGATTTTTGGTACTTTGAGCTTTAAGTTACTTAGAATGCCTATTTTGAAACTTTGTAGGAGCGTTTTGTGAAGGAGCTATACTTTTGATTTGGCTTTCTTTCATAATATCGTATAGTACGATTTCCTAGCTTTAAAATAAATTGTCCCAATCAATTCTACGATTTTCTTAAGCGTAGATACGTCATTTTGAATACATGTGATAGATGTAACATTTTTTTATACAGCCCATAAGTATGCAATGGGTTTTGTTGAAAATTTATATTAAAATTTTATACAAATTGCCAGCCTGTTGTACTGTTTTTGCAAGGCATACCTTTAGGCAGTAGACATTTTTGTTATTTTTAGCACATTCTTTAGTATTCTTCGCTGAACAATTGTTTGCGAGTATTTCTACTTTCCGATAATATCATAGAGAGTCAAAATAAAACTAGGGATTACCCGCGAAATGCTCTCAAAGAGCGGCAAAAGAGGTGTTTTAAGCAAACTTCAATCTTAAACTATTAAAAATCTCGACTTGTTGGACCATTTCCGAACCACAGATTCGTGTTCAGCACATGAAAATAATCTAGAATCACCACCAATCCTTCAATATACTGAAAATAGTCTAATTTTGTTGCCTTGTGTTAACTGCTCTAACTCTTAAAGTCTCTAAGTCAGACAATCGAACATTGCTATAACGACGCGCAATCAAGTGTCTATTTGCTTTATAGATTCGGAAATGTTTTCTTTACGACTTCATCATACCCTATCTACTAATTTTTAAGGGGTATAAAAAAAAGCGAAGGTGGAATGCCATAAAGCAGAAGAAACAACAACACCAACAAATGAACATAAATTAACGCAATGGCAGAGATGTGAGGAAGACTGACGGTTGGGTGGAGAATATGAACAGTCATATGTACGTATGCACATATGTGGATGCCTTAAGCACTGACATGACCAGCTAGACCTTCTCTTCCCCACTCACTTATGGTTTGTACACTCGGAACAAAAATTAGGTATTCTGTACTTGAATCAAGTACAAACGATGTTGGTAGTACTTAAGCCAAGTACCCTATTCTTAGTTCAGGTACGATTTTTTAAATTTCAAATTACTCTTTTTTTATTGTTTCGATATATTTTTCATTTCCGACCATTTAAAGATTCTTTAGACCTTACTTCAAGGACGAAATGGTCTTGAACACCTATATACTTTTGAATTAAAAATGTACGTTTTTAAATATCGTGTAAAATGTTCTTCATGTTTATTCATATATTTCTTAAAACAGTCCCGGTAAATTCTTAAAATTGAAAAGAATCAAAAAAGCTTGAAAAGATCGAAAGGCTTAAGGCCTTACAAAAGATAAAGAAAGTTATGGCATGTCAGAAATTTAGTGGGAAGTTTTTTGGACCAGAGCTGGGGACCAAAATATATTTTATTATTTATTTTTATTTATTATTTATTTTATTATTTACCTTCCACTTTGAGCGGAATAACGGGCCGGGCTTCGATCGCTGGTATGTACAGATACGTGTAAGAAAAATTCGCAGTTATTTGGAGTTACTTTGTACTCAATGTAAACAAATTGTCTACTTAAGATAGGAGAAATTTGTATTCTTGTTTTAAAAATCATTTTTCTTATTTTGGTAATACGATCGATCGTATTTCGAATTTAGGAACGATTCATACTTAACTTAAATAAACCGAAGAACAGTCCTTTTTTTTCCTCAAGTGTATTTATGTATTTATTGTACACTTCGTCATTTGACATCTGCAGCCAGCCCAACCGCCAACTTTTCACACTTCAACACAGCCAACTAACAACAACAACAACAACACCAAGAACCACTAGCTACAACTGTCAGTTGACTGGCAGGCCCAGGCACTTTATGCTAATTGCACGTTTGCCTTTTTGGCCAAGTAGGAACAGTCGCCACCCAATCCAAGTCCAAGAGACAAGTCAAGTGCCCAGCCTGGGTGGGCGTCAGAAAGGAAAGGAGGTGAAAGGTATAGCACAAATATGACAGACAGACAATTACAATACAATGAAGTGTGCTACCAGTCTATAATCATTCATAAGAAATTTATGTATAAAAGATGTCTCGAACTATGTTTACTTAACCGAGATACAACCTGAGGTACTAATTTAACAATTTGCTTCAATTTTTATATCCTTGCAGAGAGTATTATAAACAAGGCAACGTGTTAAATTTATGACCCTCCGAACCTGAATCTGAACCAGACTACTTTTGTTTGAAATGGTGCTCGGTTCAAAAATTAACTTCAGTCACTTTTCTTATTTTTTATATGTTTTCTGAAAAAAAGAAGACGCTATTTTTAAATCATATCCGAATTGGGAATATTTCGTCTTTCAGAAGGGAATTGAAGCAAAGTCTACACTGAGAAAAAAAATCAATCTAAAATCTAGATTGGAAATCTCGTTAGAATCTTAGAAAAATAAGATTGAAAAACCTTGAAATGAGCTAAGAAATCTTTAAAAACAAGATTTATCATCTCGCAACTTATCAATCATCCTACAGTTTTCTGTAAAGCTTCAGCCAAAAAATTTTTATGATATTTATTTTGTTAAAAAAAAACCAAAAAATCAATTTTCGGTTGCAATGCAACCCACCCCTCCTGGCACCCTCTCTTCGTTCTAAGACACATAGTTGAAGCTTTTGGCACGGCCGATTAGATGTCTTTGCCATCGGGTGTCAATACTTAGGCGTAACCAGTTGCAGTATAAGAACCCAGCCTGCAAAAATCTCGGCTTTTATACTGCGACTGGTTGAAAATGACGCCCGTACTGAGTTCAAGTTAATAATTTCCACTTATTTAAGTTTTTCAGAAAGAAGAAAATGTTAATAACTTAAACAAACACAACACCCCTTCCCACCCATCACGAAAAAATAAAAAATGCTTAATTTAATTTATTTTTGTAGAAGGTACGAACCAAACTGTAGGAGATATGACGTTTTTTCCAAATTGCGGAGGCGGGAGGGGGCTTGGCAAAAATTAAAAATAAACTTGATCTGCCGGCAAGTATGAAATCGACTCGGTTGTTGTCGGAAATGATTCCTTCTCCCTGTTACATACTTTTGCACCAACTTAATATACTCTGTGTACCTTTGACACAGAGTATAATGAGATTGTTTCATCTTAAAGTCGAGTATAAACGATCTTAATTCAAGATTGTTGGACTAAGACTTAAATGGAGAATATTATCTTGGGCTAAGATTATCTCTTCTCTGTCGAATTCTGACACCGTTTCGCCTCTTTTCAAGACTATAATCTTGGCTTTAGATTGATTTATTTTCTCAGTGTACGTATACAGAGTTGGAAGGCCAGTTTCTATAAAAATGACCTTGTCTTGGACAAGACAATACAAGAATTAACGTATCAAATAACTAGCAGGAATGGTTTCTCTTTAAAAAAAATAATGCCGAAAGGATCCTTACCTTGAACCAAGCATCTCCAATCCTTTGGTAACATAAGTTTAGTCACCGGTCCGCAAACCCAACCTTACACTATTCGATGCTTTGAAATCCTCAGGCCAAACCTTCTGCGGCTTTTAAGAGCAGTTGCTGAACACATTCCGTTATTCACACCGACACGACCTGAACGTGAGTCGAGGCTTGTGCCAGAGAGCAAATAGAGCAAATAGTTTATCAGTCGCTGGCCACAGATCAACGAAAGCACACCAAAACACTCTAACTTTGTGGCCTCGCTCTTCTTGACAAACCCTATTTGAGATCTAACGAAAGGGCGCTACAACAACAATCAGGATTTTTAGACTTCATTTTTCAACTAGCTATCAATTACGTCGCAGAGTCGCGGTGATTATATAAAGTATTTTTTCACTTAATTGCGTTAGCGCAACGGGCCATTTGGGTGCCCATGGCTAACTTAAAATCTGCACTTACAAGAGTTTATTAACTCCGGCACAGACGATGATAGCTTGATGTTTTCATTAACATAGAAATTTAACTAATATATATATTTCCTTTCTTTTTTCTTACAGGTAAGCTTATCCCATTCGAAATTTTACTGTTATAGACGGATATTAATTCAAAATACGTAAGTTTTTGTTTGTAAAAATGTATTTTACTTCCACTTCGATAAACCCTTTACAAAATGGAGGAAGTTCTTAAATATTGTTAGGTACGTAAAATGCAGTCTATATGCAGGTAAATAAGCGGTAGGGGACCATTATCGTGTACTCCAGATACTGGAGTTTATAACGTACAGAAAGCAGCAACTCCGACCCCATAAAGTACATATATACATTTTTTAGCAGCATGACGAGTTGAGTTGACATATAGCTAGGACCGTCTGTCAGTTTCTTTGTCATCTCCTTCCTTAGTTTAAATGCATTAAAGATGAAACTTGCCACCAGACTTTTAAATCAAGGCTGGAAACCCCCTTAGACCCGATTGGGTTCGGGCTTTTTTAGTCCCTCGAACTGGTCCATGAACCGACCTCGCGAACCATTTCTGTTTGAAAAAGGTTTTGCTCAATTTTATAAAAAAAATTATATTCGCTTGTACATGATTTTCCCTAGTATGAATACAGAATTTTTTGGATTTTGAATATTTGAATTTCAAAACATTATTGCATAATAACACACTTTATACAAACGAATTCACAATACAATAAGCTTGTATGTTTGTGTTAAATATATATTTGCAAGCTTTACTCGCCACAAATATTTGGCATTTCATATTTTTGTTAGTCATGAGCAACAACAACAACAGAAAATACAGACAACATGAACTTCAACTTTTTGCTGCAGACAACAACCAAGGCAAACAAAGACCAAAGCAAACAAATAAACAAACATGCGAGAGAGAGTACAGTAAATAGCAACAAAAACAACAGGCGAAAATCATTTGAATAATTAAGCGCAGTAGCCAAGTTTAGTTAATGTCCACCCATTCAGACATCCCTAGGAAAGAGAGGGAGATGATAAACCTCAACCCAGACGACAGTTGGTTTTGTTCTATTGTGATGCGCTTATTTGCCCACTTTTTGACAGAGACAGAGTAGGAGCTTGATAGCGAGTTCAACGTCATCTCAGGTGGCCCATGAATAAAACATGCATAAGACAATGCCAAGGAGCTGCTGGACAACCTCTTAAAGATAAACATGTAAATAGGCCATGGTGCATTAACCAAATGAATGTGCACAACAATAAAAAAAGCAGCGCTGTTGTTAAAGAGTATGATTTAAGCTGTCACACAGTTCAAAAAAGGAGTGGGTGTCTTGGGAATCTGTTTACGAAGACAATTTTTTAGTTTAAAATTTCAATACTTGCGTTTCGTTTGTGTGTCGATTCTCGATCCTCGAAAAAATTACAAAAATTTTCTAATCAGCAGACCAGAGATCAGCACAAATGCACTGCAACTACAAGTGTACTGCATTCATACTTGATATTTTTCACACTCGAGTGTCTCCAACCACTGTAAAAAGGGTATGCAGTCATTATTCCACTCTTGTCATATCTGTGCTTCGGCTATGAGTACCCACAGTCACTCGTGATGCTCAATTTTGTTACTTGCACAAGCAGAGAGCGGGTGTTAGTAACGCTCTTTGTATCTGCCTCTCTCTCATTTGTCTTTTTCTCTTGAGATAACAACAACAACGTAACGAATCTTAAAGTAACTTTTTTAAAGAAGAGAGAAGAGAGCGAGAGCACTAAAAGTTATGCAAACCCATGTTTTACTTGTGTGTGTGCTTTTTGTGTACAAATAACACTGGAACCCGAAATCAACAAGCATTGCCGCTCAAATCAGAAACAACCACTTTGGCAGACGAGTACACAAGACACTCATTCGCAAAAATACCAATAACAGAACGAGTGTGTATTTGATTTGACTTCAAATGTTTGGTGTCTGGCACAACGCATACGCTTTTAAAGCGAGTATTGATGCAGTGTAAAAAAACAGGCACTCTTGCAGATCTCTGAAACAGGTAGAGTTTTCTGGAACTTCGAAAAATATTCCTTAAAAAAAGTTATTGAAAAAACTTTGCTAAAAACAAGAAAATGAGAGATTTTTCTGATTACTTTTTCTAATTTCACTTTCTTAAAATTAGGTCAAAATTTACCTTCAATCTTAGAGTAAAATACCCCTTAAAATAATTATTTTAATTTTTCTATAAACCTTAAGAATCCTATTGCAATATCTTAAAACAGGAATGATTTTCTGAAAATAATTTTCTTATAAATATGGAGAAGGTAACCAATGTTTATAGTCTGTACCGAAGAATCACAGAGTACATATGTATATTAAGTTTATGCAAAAGTATGTAACAGGGAGAAGGAATCATTTCCGACCCTATAAAGTACAAATATTCTTGATCAGCATCAACAGAGTCGAAACAGCCATATCCGTCTAGCTGTCTGTCCATCCGTATGAACGAAGAGATCTCAGAGATAGAGAGAGAGATGTAAGATATAGATGTTTGACATGACTGTTACGTATACTTCTCATACTTGCGGGCATACTTGCGCCACCTCCCGCCTCCGCAATTTGTAAAACGTTATGTCTCCCTCAGTTTTGTAGCTAGATGGTTCATACCTTATCAAGATTATTTATCGATTTGCCGAAGAAATGATAAAGATCGGATGGACTTTACTCAAGTTATGATCAAAAGAAAGCTGTGTTTCCAAATGGTTGTGGCGTTTTCAGTTAATCCATCTTTTGTACTTACATCTCTAACTTACACACACACTCACTTAACTCTTCGCCATTCTGTGATATTCATTTTTACACGACACACGCCATCTGCAATAAACCTGAAACTGAATTCTCATCTTACTGTTTTACATTAAATAATTGTTAAATGTAAAATTAGCTTAAACAGCACCTCCAAAGGAGGGCCAGGGCCAAGCATCTCTCAATCTCTTGGCGTGTGTGCTTATAATTTTTCGCGCAAGAGAAAGGGACCTACAGTTTAACGCCGAATCCGAACGGCAATAGTTAGAGAATTTTTGCTCTTTCATGGCTAGTTACTTCACTGCTGGCGCCAGTAGCTGGTGAAGGTGACATGAAATAATTAAAGTGGCTTAAATCGCCACATGGTTGTGGCAGCTCTGGTCACGCAGCAGTGACGATGTGCAGCTTGTACCATCCCTAACGCGTTAGTGAGTGAGTCTTTGGACTCGGACCTTGCCAACAGCACTCGTCTGTCCAATCATACAGTAATCGCTAGCATTTAAGTTATATTCAATAAAGTTAGTTACACCTAAACCAAGTTCCAGTTTATCCCGCTCCAATCACAGTTCATCCAGCTCCAATCATAGATCCAGTCAAGCTATCTAGTTCGCACAACACTAACAACTATCGATACTCGATCCTCTCGCGTTTTTATATCTTACATCTCTAACTCACACGCACATACACACTTACACATTCAACTCTTTGCTTTCGGTATAACTCATTCTCCGCGGCAACAGCCAAGCAATAAACTAAACCTAAATCTAATCTGTGTTTTATATTAAATAATTAGAGTGGTCTAAATCGTCACATGGTCAAAGTAGTGGCGCCATCTATTGGACAGTTTTAAAAATCCCTCAACAAACATTTTTGAAAACAAGTAGTGGCGCCATCTATGATGAACGATACTCAAGTTATGACCAAAAGAAAGTTCGTTGCCGCAGTACAGAAGCAGCGCTGCTTTCAGCTGCTACTCGGTACAGAGTATATTACAGTCGGGCTTGACAGACTTTTTTTAATTGTTTTTATACCCTTGTAGAGGGTATATTAAAATTGTCCAGATGTTTGTAAAGCATAGAAGGAAGAATATCCGACCACACAACGAATATATATTCTTGATCAGCATGACGAGCTGAGTTGATCTAGCCATGTCCGTCTGTTTCTATGCTATCTCCTCCGTCAGTTTTAAAGCTATATTAACCAAACTTTGCACGAAGCCTTTTGGTGCAAATACGCTGCACATTTGTCGGAATGGGCCATATTGGATGACTATATCATATAGCTGCCATAGGAACCATCGGTCGAAAAAGTATTTTAGTGAGAAAAACTTTTTTGTCTTCAGTGCAAACGTGCCCAAACCTCGTATTTCTAAGTTTTCTATGTTTATCCACAATTCCACCAAGTTTGATGAAAATCGTACAACTATATAGTATAGCTGCCATATAAAAGATATGTCTGAAAAAAAGTCTTAGTAGAAAAAACTTTTTTGTTTACAATGCTTTCACTCCCAAACTTGTTACTGATGAATATTATATGTTACTACACAAGTTTACCAAGTTTAATCCAAATCGGATGACTATAGCATATAGCTGACATTGGAACTATCGGTCGAAAAAGTAGTTTTGGTGAGAAAAACTTTTTTGTTTTCATTGGTAGCGTCTTTATACCTTCCAGTCGTAAATATTATCAGTTTCCACACAATTTTGGGGAGTTTGGTCAAAATCGGATGAATATATCGTATAGCTGCCTTATAACAAACTGGCAAGCAAATGCTCAAAGTAGTGGCGCCATCAAACTGCAAGGGTATATAAACCTCGGTCGAGCCGAAGTTAGTTTGCTTCTATTTTTATAAGTGTACTGTGTGTTTATGTGCATGGCAAATGAAAGAGCGGCTAACTTTGCAAAAACAAAGGAGTACCCAAAGTAATATATAGCAAAGACAAAATGTTTATAGTTGTAGTCCCTCAGCTGGATGTTCCTATAAGAGATTTGATCTAAAAAACGAGAAGGCCAAGCTAACTTCGTCTGTGCCGAAGTTTTTATACCCTTGCAAATGCAAATGTCACAGTTTAAGTACGCTTACATAAAAATCAAAAAATTTTGTAACTAAAACCTATTTTCCGACAGATAAACGTCTGAAAAAAGTTTTTCTCACTAAGACTCAATTTCCGACCGATCGGCCCTATGGCAGCCTTAAGATATAGTCATCCGATTTCGGCCCAGTTTTGCGAATCTATTTGAAAGCATATAAAATAAGTCATCAGCGAGTTTAAGGACGCTAACAAAACTAAACAAAAAAATTTTTTACCAAGACTCATGTTCGACCGATCGGTCCTATGGCAACCATAAGATATAGTAACCCGATGTCTATCAACTTTTTCAAATTAGATTGAAAGCGTTTAATATTAATAATCACCGACCTTAAGAACGATTTACTTAATAACAAAAAAGTTTTTTTTCACTAAGACCCATTTTCCGACCGATCGGTCCTATGGCAGCTATAAGATACAGTCATCCGATTTTGAGCAAAATTTGCAAATCTGTTTGAAAGCATATTATATTATTAATGACCGAGTTTAATCACGTTAACATTGAAAACAAAAAAGTTTTTCTCACTAAAACCCATTTTCCGACCTATGGTTCATATGGCAGCTATAAGATATAGTCATCCGATTTTGACCAAAATTTTCAAATCTGTTTGAAATTATATAATATTATTAATGACCGAGTTTAATCACGTTAACGTTGGAAAAAAAAAATTTTTTCTCACTAAAACCCATTTTTCGACCTATGGTTCCCATGGCAGCTATAAGATATAGTCATCCGATTTTGACCAAAATTTGCAAATCTGTTTGAAAGTATATAATATTATTAATGACCGAGTTTAATCACGTTAACATAAAAAACAAAAAAGTTTTTCTCACTAAAACCCATTTTTCGACCGATGGTTCCTATGGCAGCTATAAGATATAGTGATCCGATCCGGTCCGTTCCGACATATTAGCAGCGTGCAGTAAAAAGAAGACTCTGTGCAAAATTTCAGCTCGATAGCTTTAAAACTGAGAGACTAGTTTGCGTAGAAACAGACGGACAGACAGACAGACGGACAGACAGACAGACAGACGGACAGACAGACAGACGGACGGACAAAGCTCAATGAACTCAGCTCGTCACCCTGATCAAGAATATATATAGTTTATGGGGTCGGAAATGAATATTTCTATGCGTTGCAAACTTCTGGGCAAAATTATAATACCCTTTGCAAGGGTATAAAAATTGCAAAAAACCTACTCATCGATACCAGTTGGGTAAAGCTTTCTTTGATGCCCGAGCCAACCTTTTTATCTTATATTATGCAGATCCCTTACCCCAACCGATCCATTTCATTTTCCCTTTTCAAAAGGTTCTGTTACAAAAGAAGATTCCACATTACTAGACCAATTGAGATTTAACTTTCAACAAGTTTTAATTTCTGGATCATAAAATGCTTGAAATTTTTTTTATTATTTAATCCAATTGACCTTGCTCAAGCTCAAAGGTAAAGTTGAAGTTGCTAAAGCTGAAGCAAAACTTTGAAGGTTGTCCACCGATTTAGTTTATAATTGTTATTAGGTTTGGCCAAAGCTCGGCTTAGTGATTCATCGGCACCAACGGGGAAATTAACTCAATTGCAAAATACATGTGTGTGTGCCGATGTATGTACATACATATGTAGCGTATGCGAATAATTCGTACCTCGCTCGCACAATTGTAAATTGTAAATTGAGCTTTCAATGAAACTAAACCGCAGCGAATGGTGCGAATGGTGTGAGTTTGATTTTCTTCAATGAACTTATGCGCTGCGAATATTTAATTGCATAATGTGACCAGACTGACACACTGTTCGTCCATCATCATCATCATCAGCTACTGATGATAATTAATGCAGCAGTTAATGACTAATGGCCCACAGCAGCAACTAACGAACGGAGCATCATGTAATGCAGCCAGCAGACACCAAAAAAAAAAAATTAAACAACAAATTTGAAATAGAGAAAGAAACAAGAAACACAAAACGTCCAATTATGCAATCGCGTTGTGTGGAGAGCGGGTGCGAGGAAGCAACGCCTTACACACGCTTTACAGCACGTTTTTCTCAATTCATTTCTTTTCTTTTTTTTTCGAAAAAAAAAAGAAAAAATTTATAATAAAGCGAAAGTGCCAAATTGCATTTGAAATTTTGCCACAAAAAACTGTTACAGAAAAATGTTGGAAAAACAACAATTGATTAATAATGACGACACATTTTGCTCCATATATGCATAAAGAGAGTTGCGCCTCATTGATCAGATGGCGTTTAGGAGAATGTCTGGACTAAGCCGGTTGCAGAGCGTTGAATGGAATGCAGCGAAATGTTTTTATTAAAAAGCAGCTCCTCAAATTACTAAACATGTTAAATGATTTCACGAGGCAGTGGCGAAGAGAGTTCATTTGTGTATTTTTATGCATCACGCACGAACATGCACGAAATTAATTTTAGGACAAACGTGCACGCGTGTGGAGTTGTGCTCGGCTAGGTTCAAGCCCGGGTCAGCGGGTCGCAATACTAATCTTCCACTTGATGAGAAAGGGGCCAAGAAACAGAGAATATGCTCTGGGCTTTGTGGAGCCCCTGGCTTGTATGGTTTACAAAAATCATTTAATTGGGTTCAAGTAGATTTGTTTACCTCACTTTTTGAATATGATATCTCGTAAATGGTCGCCTTGAGCGGCTACGGCGTATTGAGCCCGTTTTGCAGCATTTTCCATGGTTAATGGTCAACATTTCGGCCGGAATGGCGGCTATTCCTTGGCGGATATTGTTTTTCAGGTCTTCCAGGGTCCTTGGCTTGTTGATGTAAACCTTTGATTTCAAATGGCCCCACAAAAAGAATTCTGGAAGCGTCAAATCTGGCAAATGACCTCAAAAAATCGATTGTAGCGCTGTTTGTGTGTGGTGGAGCGCCATCTTGTAGAATCCAGTAGTGCACCATTCGCTTTCGACGAACAATTGACATAAAAAAATGGGCTATCATATCGCGATAACGCTCCTGATTGACGTTAATCCTTTGGCCATCTTCATCTTCGAAAAACAAAAAACCAATAATCATTTTAGCACAAGAGGTGAACCTCTTGAATCTCTAGAGGATTTTCAGTGACATAAATTCGACAATATTGTTACATAGTTAACCGTTTCGTTCAATGTGATGAGCTTCATCGGTCATGATCGGTCAAGTTGAGTTTTCACCAGAGGTCGCAAAAATCGGTCCCCCGTTTGCCTTTGTCAGAAAATAACACTTTTCGCCCGGCACATTGCTTAGAGGTACCAAAACAACCTTTAACAGCGGTCACTGCTTCTCTTTGGTTGTGAAAGAAGAGAAGCACATATTTTTGTTTTTTTTTTCCTCTCAGGTCTCCCAGCAACCTTTTGTCAAAATTCACGCATTCAAATTGTCTTCTTCGCATGTATGCATCGGTGGGTAATGCTCGGCTAACATTATGAATGTATGCGATGAACTATATGCGCTCTCCCGTTCTCTCTCGCATTGACTCTCTCTCTCTCTCTGCATAGACTCTTGAGTCTGCAACCTTTTCAAATAACATTTTGACAGAGGAAGCGCGCAATTTAAGACCAATTGACTGATTTGGGCCTGTTATTCGGCCGCTGTTAGACCGATCAGTGCTGTATATTCAACCACAGCCACTTAACAGTGAGCGCGATAACAGAACACATTCGGTTGGGGGAAGCACGAGCCCGTTTTTTCATTTGGCTTTTCGGTCAGTGACGTTATCAGAGCGAACTGAAAATAGGGTTGACAGTTATTTACGAGCTATGGTTTTCACAATTGACTTTTGTTAAATGTAAATTTTAACTACCTGAGAGCGTTCGCGTGGCGTGTACTGTTTCATGATGAAAATCTACTTGCAATGACGCTTTAAACGCGCTATTTAATTCGTCGATCACGCATCGCTGTCAAAAGTCATAGTGTTGCAAGATGGTATATTCCGTTGAATATGGCCTTTTGCCAAACTGCCCAAAGCATTTCCAGATGAGACAGTTTTCCTATAATGCCGGCTGTTTAATGCTGTTCTGGAAGTTGATTTTTTTCCGGGCACTTGGAAACGTGCTTTTGTAGTTATGCTGTCGAAAAAGGACAGATCAACCGACCCAAAAACCAATTTACGGTGTCACGGAAATCTCTTTTGACAAGCAAATTTAGTTATGGAAAAATAAAATATTTAATTTGTTTTAATATTCAAATTTGCGTTTCAATAATTGTTTGCAAGACCAAACGAAGGCTGCCATATCAATCAAAAACAATTTTCCATTTAAAATTTGACAACAACAAACGGGCTTAGGGTTGCCAAGTTTTACTTTATGACTGGCGCGAAAATATTTGTAAATTTTTCATTTTATTTAACATATAACACAATCAACGAATTTCAATTAAACATCAAATTAACTCATAACTAGAAAAATAGTTTTTTTATTTTTCAAGATATGCAACCCTGCAGTTGCAGCTGAAATCAGCGCTGCTGCTGCGCTGCAGCAGAGAACTTTCTTTTGTTCATTACTTGCGAATCGCTCATCCGATCTTTATCAGTCCTTTGGCAGATCTTGATTACAAAATATCTCTAGAAGGTTCGAAGCATCTATCTACTAAACTGAGGCAGGTATGTCGTTTTTTCTAAACTGCGGTGATGGCAGGGGGCTTGGCAAAAATTGAAAATAAGCTTGATCTGCCTGAAATTATAAGAAACAGCGCTGCAAACCTCCTAAAAATCGGCAGGGGTTCACTCTGGGGTTCGAACCCGCGAAAGCGTGTTCAGAAGGTCGCTGAACCCAGGTTCGGGCTAAAACGGGGGTTCAGGAATAATTTTGTTCTTCGCTAATTCAGAAAACATGCACCTAAATCAGTGGTGTCTAAAATGCCAAAAGCCTATCCCATCATATAGGAACTTATAATTCTGCCGGCGTCGCAGCCGACACACGTATAGAGCACAGTTCCCCATACTCGCTAATTCACACCGAATGCTTGCCGAAGTCATGCATGTGTTAGAGAGAGACACAGTCACATTTTCGCGCTCTGTGCTTGGAGAACCCTAGCCGACCCTCGGCGGCTTGCTCTCTTACGATGCGCGTGTTCAGCTTTTTACTTCACGAGGCATTTGTTCGTGGCATTTGCTTTGTTGTGATGTCTACTTCGTGATTCGCTGCTAAGCACACAAGCGCAATGTTTGATTGTGTGAGTTTGGACACCACTGACGTTAAGTGAAACAAAATTAAACATTTTATTCATAAAAAGAAGTTTTGAGGCTTGATAATGTCAAATACGAATTTGGATCATCGAACGTTTTAGCAGGCTTTAGGTCAATAAGTCATGGAGCAATGAGTATTAGAGATAAAATTTACGCTGCCTCTCAATTTTAAGTGATGTTAAGCGATAGTCCGCATGGAGAATTTATGCTTGTTTATAGCTTTTAAGACAAGACACACACACACACCACAAATGAGGATGGCCAATGGTACAGCTGTTTCAAGAACCCCCCTGTTCTATCATCAGCAGTATTTGCCTATCTTCTGCAAGTCAACAGAGGCCGTCTGATGCCAGCATTGCTATGACTGTTTAGAAATTCCAAAGGCAGCCCAAAAACTGACAACAACAGAAAAAGCCAAATTGACAAAAGACTTTGTGTATGTGTGTGCACCCATAGAGGAAATTCTCTCCCCTCAGTTAATACACTTGGTATAAGTTAAACATTAGTGTGTCTTCCAGAAATCTTTCATTACTGACTCTATCGCTGGATAAATCAACTATATAGTAGCAGAAAAACTGCGCTAGACTGATAATTGTGTTGCATGAACAGCTAATACAACAAATGCGACATTGTTAAGTTCTTTACAATGATAGTTTTTCCAAACTTTAAAGCTTAAAGATTGCTTTTCATCTTTAACAGAAGATAAACACTGTAACGAATCATTCATACTTTTATTTATTAGTTTCTTTTGAATATTATACCATATAGCCAAATGATGCTTAGCAAGCTGTTTTTGTTCCAAGGCTTACAAATATGGGAAACTGGCAAATGTGACATTTGTACACAGAGGGCAAAACCCGAGAATATTGGACTCAATATGAGCGCACAAACGTTACCAAAAACAGTGCTTGAACGGTTTATCTCATATGTAGTCCAATGTTCTCACTTAAAGAACAATTTTTTGAGATCGCAAAACCTCAAACCGAGTTACATTATTAAGAACATAATTTGAGTAGATATTGTTCCGTTTTCAAGAACCTTTTATTCTGGCTAAAAAATTTGATTGATTTAGTATCAGGTGTGAGCGGGTTCCTCACATTTGGAAGAAATATCGAAGGGGGACATACTTCTTTGAATTGGAAGGGAAGGGAGACTGTCAGGCAGGCGCCTAAATATGCTGTTGGCTTCTCCACCCATATATTCCCTCGTAGGATCAGAGGCATCGCTGTTCAACCTGAATCGTTTCATTTAAGTTTTTCAGAAAAACAGCAAAATTTGTTCGGGCTTGAACTCGGAATTGAACCCGGTACCTTCTGCACTTAACGTATGGAATGACGCGCCAGCACATTCAGCCGTTGCACACTTTTGCAAATTCACATCTAGAGTGCTACTTATGCTTTATAGTTTATTCATCTTAGTCTCCGACTCCGGAGCGGTTCAACTCCCATACATGTCAATCCTCTATATATTACCATTTTTGAGATCTCTTTGTTTATACGGACGGACAGACAGACAGATGGACTGACGGACATGGCTATATCGACTCGGTACAGAGTATAATTATCTATTTATTGCTGTGTTGGAAGTCCTTAAGTCTAGCACTGTTTTATTTTTATATAAAGTTTGCCAAAAATGATTAGTTTCCGCGTTGCTGGATACCCGGCTTTAGCTAGCTCAATCGATTGCATTCAAATGTAATTACAATTGCTTAATTAGTTGATTCCTTTTCTATTTAATAAATTGCCCGCCATCAAAAAAAAAAACGACCTGCGTGTCATACAGAAAACTATAAAAAATTTGAGTACTCTCTTTTTGTTTTTTTTTTGTTTATTTACCCCATTTGAAAGCCACTCATCAATCATTTCAACAAGTTTTAAGCTTTTTTTGTAGCCATTTCATACCCCGCCATCAAATGGCTGCAGCCATTTTGTACGCCATTTTTTTTTTGTCTTTCTTTTTTGGCCCATTTTGGACAGTATTTATGCGTGTGTCTTTTAACACTTTGATATTTTATGGCTCAGTCCTATGGTAATGGAATCCGTGTCGTGCTATTTCCGACCACGCCCCCAAAGCGG
Organism: Lordiphosa magnipectinata; assembly: GCA_037044535.1. Classification (NCBI taxonomy): domain Eukaryota; kingdom Metazoa; phylum Arthropoda; class Insecta; order Diptera; family Drosophilidae; genus Lordiphosa; species Lordiphosa magnipectinata. Next base: position 107,269 of record JBAMBO010004104.1, read on the forward strand.
CGAACATGTCTCTCGATATTTTAATGGCCATGTCACGCCCACTGGTGGGTTATTTGATTAAATTGCAGACACACATGTAACTATATATAATTCAATTTTACAAATGAAATTGCATATATTTGCTTGTTGTTTTCATTGCAAGTACTGTTAAGTAAATTGGCATAAATTTATTACCCAGTTGATTAATGAGTCGGCCGGTCTGATCAACAGAGCGCATCAAACGCGAGTTTGGATCTCAGTGAAAAGAACTTGGATTGGGAAAGTATCGAACTGCATATTACCATATGGCTTTGAACCACTTTTGTAAAGATTCAGCCTGTTGGTTGGGAGCCGGAAAAATGTCCAAACTAAACACCAAATTTCTAGTTCATACCATGATACAACTATGACAGGTATGGCGCACTCTTAATGCGCTCTCTTTTCGGGACTCCTCAGCTTCAGTGTGATGCTGTCGCTTGATCAGAGCCGGCCAGCCATAGCTACCAGGAGCCTAAGTCAGTCGTGTTTTTACACAAACGCGAGCCGAACTCATGATTGTGTGAAACGGTGAACTCTGAATTGCAAGTAAAACGGCTGTAGTTTGGAGATAGCTCTCTTGCTCACCAACACAAGCACACTTTTTTGTCCTCTCCATTTGGCCGGCACTGCACTTGATACAAAAGGTTGTGTGCACACGATTTTTTTTTTGTTTTGTCGACGGTTTTTCTAAGGGGTGGGTTTCTGTTGCACTGGTCGCATGTTGTTTTTGTTTTGCTTCCTGGCAATAGGAGATACATACCGTATTTGAGTGTGTCCGCCGTTCCCTTTTTTTCCTAGCGCTCATTCTCCCTCTCCCTCTCTCTCTCTCTCGATTTGAGTAAAAGCTCAAGCTGTACTAATTGTATCATGGCTCATAACTTTTGTAGACTTTGGAATTATTTAAAAACAGCCACCAAATCTGCATATATTTCGATAAGTATTTTAGCGTTAGTGTATTTTAAGACAGAGACGATGGTCACACTATATAGAGAATGATCTAGAAGAGTGGACATAGTAGACGAGACGAGACAAAGAGACGAACGCAGAGACGCTTAATATACATAAATGGACAGAAAACCCGTATCGACATTGTATTAAGTAAACTGTGTGTATATGGAAACCCGTGTAAATAAAGCCCGAAAACGGGCTCACCCGTTAATACTTCCAATTATAAACTAGCTTTGACAGTTTTCGAACCGGGCTCATATATATAATACTAGATGGCCCGGCGAACTGCTTACCGCTTTAGATTTATTAAATGTTGAGTTAACTTAGCTGAATTAAATTCAGTTTTCTATTATGGATACTCAAAATGAATTATTTTCAATAAAACACTCAAGGATTGGCCTAATGATTTGTTGATAGTCTTGGCAATTGCAAGACGAATCGAAAATTGAATTCAATACAACTCAAATGGGAAAATAGGCTGGGATCATCGGAATTCTCAAAATTACAACTTCATTACCTTTGAACTTTTCTTTGATTACACTGTGCAACACTAAAAAGTTGATCGAATCGAGACCAAAAAGTTCTGAAAGGGTATGATGGTAGTATGAAAACCTTCGCTGGTTTTGGTCTGATTAGCTGTCGTTTCTTTTTATCGCACATTTTAATTTGTAGCTTCTGATTGGGATTTGCAATTCCATATCTCGTAAACTAATTGGAATTTCGCTTTGACGTCCTGGAGGAAGGTCTTGCTCTTGGGTTGGCTTACAAAAAATTTCTAAGAAACAAGTCAAAAAAATGACAAATTACAAAAATGTCGTAAATTCATCATGATTCCCCTCATTTTGTACTGTTATTTCAACTTTGCCTTAAAAAATGGTAACGAATTTGACTAAGCAATGCAGGACAAAAACGTAGCTTAGACTTGAATAACCAAACGTTTGGAACATATCAACTTTATTCGATTGGTCCTTTATATAGTTTCGGACCTTTAAGCAGGTAAAATTATAACCAATACGCGAAAAACTACAATTTTTAATAGCAATTGTCTAACACAGTCAAAACATTCAAGTGTTTTGTATTGAATCAATAAAATAGTTTTAAAAAAAACATAACTTAAAAATTATAACTTAAAAAATTTAATTTGTTTTACTTTTTTCCGAAAGTATTCGTTTTTCAGACTTTTTAAAACAGTTGTACATGTTTGTGGGCCTATAACTATATCAAAAAGTCATTAAATTAAGTTGGTTCGTTCTAAAGGCTTGATTTTTTTGGTCCAAGCTGCAACTTTGTACTGTATTACTTGTCCAAATTTGTAACGGGTTTCAAGATGAAGTTGAAAATCTGTAAAAAAGTAGTCAAAACTAGGTTTTTTTCTGGCAACTTTTGTAATTTTGAGTATTAAAATGTAATTTTTTTTAATTTGCTACAAACAAATGTTTTGTGGGCCAAGCCAAAAGCAATAACTTTGCTACAGATATAAAGCAAACTACAAAATAGTATACGAGATATGGAATCGATTGTAAGTCCTACTCTGAAGCTGAAAAGCTCAAAGTGCAATAAAAAGAAAACGGCACCTAACCAGACCAAACCCAGACAGCGCTTTTATACTACTTTCACACCCTTTCTGAACTTGTTGGTCTCGATGCGATCAACTCTTTATTATCGTTCCGGTACAGCGTTCTGGCAGTTCCATATAAATTACCTTGAATGTCACATTAAAACCATGTTCTTTCATAATGTCTGCGCCAAATTAGATTATTTGAAAACAATCATTGTATTTTTGAGTGTTTGCTAGAAAATGGTCGTGATTCTGGTATTTCGCCACCAAGCAATGAACGCAATGGCTCAGGTGTCGGAACTAATAATGCCAAATTCACTTTGCCACACACAATCCAGATGTTTCTCCAGCAAACTTGCCACAAACAACGTCCATTGGACCAATGCGAACGAAAGGATTCGAGCTGCACTCAATCGAAGATTATTTCATCGTTTATCTGTGCGATAAGCTCGACGATTTCTCATTGCCAACCGAGCCGTTTCTCGGGCTGACTCTCTTTGCTCTTGTTTTTGAGAAGCACAACATCGGCCCATACTAACTCGGCGCTCTTATCGTTCGTCTTTAGTGAATTGATTCACAATGTTACGAAGCCTTTTTGCATTACGGTTTTGTTGGGAAAGACAGGATCTTGTGGGTCGCGGGTTTGTTAATAATAATACTCGCACAATAGGAACCACTTTAGTTACTGTGATTATTAGGTGTAACTAAGTTTATTTAATATAGCTTAAATATTAACAATTCTCGTTTGGTTAAACGGACGTGTCGTGTCGGCGAGCTCCATCAAAGCTATTTGTTTTCAAAATATGCGGTCACACCAAAAAAAAAATTCAAATCAAATGTCCGCTTAGCTGCATCTGGCCAGTTAATAATTATACACATTTTCCTCAAAATAGCTCCAAACACTCTCTAACAAGACCTAGAAATAGTTGCAGTTTTCCTTATTGATGCATTTTCATCCGACTCAACTCAAGTTCCATTTGGGGTTGAAATACAGTCGACACAAAGCAGGATCAATTCGATAATCGAAGCGAACTATCACTTAATGTCACGGAGCATTTAAAGAAATCGACCATCATTGAAATATGGTAGCACATTGGTTGACTGATTTGGGCACACAGAACTTGGTTCGTCAGCGACAGCATGCAATTGCAGTTAGATTGATATAGATATGGTCCATACTAAAAGATTTTTTATGTTATTCATATCTCTTGATACTCGTATTTAGCTTGATTTTTACACCTACCATCGATTCACACTTTGTACACTTTGTTTTGGCATGTTTATTTTGATTTACATTCACTAATTAAGCTTTGTCTCTCAAGTAAAAGCAAAATTCACAACCTGTCAAAAACGGCTGGCTTACCACAACAATTACTAGGTTAAATCACAAGGGGTCGCTCACTAGCTTATATGTGGAAAATTTACCAATTACGTTTTTACAAGGGCTGGTGAAGACCCTTTATGTATTTGGATATCTTTCTATATTTAGATTAAATTTTTTGTTTATTATTTTTTTACGTTTATCTTTTCAATATTTTAATAGTTATTCTGCTATTCGGGCCAGAGATGACTCCAACAAATCAGAGAAAATTAATATAAAACTTACTTAGCTTCATGAATCCCCGTGGCGCAACAGCACAGTCAAGTCCCAACTAAAAGCCTATCCAAACATAGACTTTTCGTGCCAGTACTGTGACTGCATTTGTGCACGTTCAGGCCAGAGCTCATTTTAATCCTTTAATGTGTGCTGCGACTGCGACTCCCAACGTCATGAGTGTCTGCATTTGCATCTGTGTCCCGTTTCGCTAGCCAAATCCATTATTTTTGTTTTTGTTGTAATTTGCATCATTTTCGCGGCAGTTGGCAGGCAACGCCGAGCGCAGTAGCAGCAACAGCTCATTGTTTGCGGTGTTAATATTTGGCGTCTGGCACCAGGAGACAACAAGGACAACAACGTCATTATCATCCTCATTCTCATTGGGCTGGCATACGGCCGTATGCCATTTTATTGCCATTTCTTTGTATTTTTATGTTGTTTGCATTTCGTGTAATGTCATTGCACTTTTTGTGGCGTTTAATAACCATCCTTCATTTCCCCTCTCTCTCTCTCTCTCTTTCTTTCCACCGCTCGTTGCAGCATGTACATTGCGCTGATCTAGCCATTAGTATACCGAATAATCCTGGTCTGGATGATGGTGCCTCTTATCGTCTGGACTATAGTCCGCCATTTGGCTATCCGGAGCCAAACACAACAATTGCTTCAAGAGATATTGGCGATGAGATACAATTCTCGCGTGCTTTACCCGGTACCAAATACAATTTCTGGCTGTATTACACAAATTTCACGCATCACGATTGGCTCACCTGGACGGTGACCATAACGACGGGTAAGTGACTTGACTAATTTATGGTTGCATCTATTTTCGTTACCGAATCTATTTCGTTACCGTGGAGGAGGGCAGCCGCTAGCTGGAAGTGAAATTATTATAATTTAAATCGTATCTAAAACCAGCGAATCAAAACGAAAGCTAAACGAATTTTTCGAAAAGCAGTTTTCGAGAACCGATATTCATCGAACCTCAAAGTTTGTATTACAAATTGGGTTGAATCCTCACTTTCGGATCATTTCGATGCTTTGTTGTGCTTAATGAAAAATCGGAGAATTGAGCAAACCCAAAGTTCAAAAAGTTTCCTAAATACATAACCTCCCACGACACAGATCTGGAGCACTAAAATCATTAAACTAATGCACTTTGCATCTTATTACTTCATTTTGTTCCCGAGATCAGCGAAGTGCATGAACACAGAAAAAATAATCCGAGATATCCGGGCTAAAATTAATCCCAAACGATGTCAGAAGTCAGTCAAGTCTGGATTTTCTCAAACCAAGTACGAGAAGGATTGATTTGAGTACAGATATTTCAATCCCGGAATTCTTATCTTGATTCCCTTTTGAGCTCACAGGGGATTGATTTTATCTTGTTATTCGAGCTCGCTTTGATCCCTCAGTCGGATCCAATCAAGATGGTCCGATATTGAATTAAGCTCGATATTCGTAATTGATTTGATCTCGAAGTCGGCTTGGTGCCAGAATACCCGAGATTAAATTAAGCTCGATACGCGAACTACGTTCAATTCGAAAAAGGATTGCATCCAAAATGACTGAGATTGACTTTAGCTCGATGTTAAAACTCATTTTGACTCCAAAAAAAGCATCTCGCAAAAATCCATACTACTTTTTTAACCACCTATTTGATTATCAAACCAGCAAGTTCTATCCGGCTATAGCCAAAAGCCTCTAGGTCAGATTGCATTCAACTGTAAAAACAGGACACAATCAACATTACAATGGAACCTGCGGTTCTAAAAACCAGTCCATGCCTAGGCCTTTGACTAGTCCGTATGGGTGACCACCGTTGAGCACTTTTTTATGCCACAGTAGATAGCGACTCGAATAACCCTGTTTCCACTTCTCAGAGGAAAAACTGTACACAGAGTGACCGTACAACATAAAGCGAGAAACATCCAAGTTTTTAATGAAAGTGGCCAATCGACTCACTACTCACACTTAAAGTAGGCAAGTCTAACAAAAAATTTGATACAGTCCATACGATATCAAATCATTCCCAATCGGTAATGAAAACAACTTAATCCCGAATATGCTTGAACCGATCCGGAAAAAGATTGAGTTGATCTGCCTTTTTTAATCCTGAAAAAGTGAATACCGGGGTAATCTTAAAAAAGATTGAATTAAGCAAAAAATTCGAGAACAATTTAATCTTAATAAAAAGATACCTCTCTTCTTCCTTTCCTCGGCCATATTCCATAGGACATCCCAGCGCTTATACACTTCAAGACCCACAACAGTTTTGGTTTTTTTAAAACTTCTGAAAAACAAAGAAATATAAAAATTTATTGGGCTTAACTGGGACTCGAACGCACGACCATACGCACTCTGAACACGAATGGAATGGCATCTGATCGCTCCGTTTTGTTGCCGCATGTCAAAAATGCTACTTAAACTTTCTCGCTCTCGCTCTCAAATCAAAAATGCTACTTAAATTGTGTCGCTCTCTCTGTCTTAATTATGAACATGTGATCTCAAAGGGGATTGAAGTAAGCACATTTGGAATGATTCAAGTTCGAAAGGCTTGGGCCATTTCCTGGAAGCTTGAATTGTGTCGAATATCCTGTAAACCGAGATTGAATTTTTAAGCTCATGCCGGGCTTACTCCAAGATAAAAAAGATTGAAATTATCCTGCCCTTTTTTTTCTCTGTGTGTTTGGGACAAAGTTGAGTTTGAGCAATTCACCTCTGGCCATAAAAATTGTGCGAATTTGCTCCTTTCTTCTCTTAGATCGTAGTTCAATTCTTTGTATATGAGAGCTCGTCTCTGAATCGATCATAAAAGATGATCTAGATGAAGCATCCATCTTTTTAAGAATCTATGTAGCCCATGATTCCCACTCTGAACTTTCTTCGAGGTTAAGCCTTTCGCAATGAGTGGCTGATAGAAGTTCCCATTCCCAACGTCCGTTTAGCAGAAACTGAAGCAATATTTTAGGCAGTCTATTCTGTTTGGAGTGTTTCTGGGCAGTCGGAGACTGCTGTCAGAAAGTATCTGAGCAGGTTCTTAACTTCATCGTACTGCATAATCCCCCAGACTTGTGCGCCGTAGCACATAATGAACCTCACAGCTGCTCCAAAAAATTTGTATTTGGTGCTCGTTGGTACATCTTTCCTGCTCAGGAGAGATTTTTAGGTGCAATTTATCGCCACTTTCGCGTCTTTCGGTTTTTCTTGCAAATGGTATTTAAATTGCGCATTATGGTAGATTCACACTCCCAGGTATTTATAGGTCTTCACCACTTCAAGCTCGGTCTCTCCCAAGTACCATATTTCTTCTAGAGCAAGTCTTCTCCAGTGTTTTTTGAAGACTAGAATCTTTGACTTTGTGGTATTTAGTTTGAGGCCCCAGGTCTTACAATATTCTTGCAGATCATTTATCATATTTTGCATTTTTTTTTTTGGCGACTCTGCAAACACCACAATGTCATCGGCATATAATAGGGATTTTATCTCGTATCCATTTATGTGAATGCCTTCCGGTAGATATTCCAACCCATCATTGAGGTAGATCGAGAACAAAATCGTATGCAAGCAAATTAATAAAAACACGCTAAATCAAGGTTTCGGGATATTTTGTAATCGGGTCACTTGACTGCAGCGGTCTTACTTGCTTAATAGCTTAACTTTAGTACAGATTTCTTCTTTTAGTGGATGGCCATTCAAATAGTTATATTTTAATAGTTATTTTTTTGACTTTTTTATTCTTTTCCAAACTTTAAAAATGACTTGGTTTGAAAAGGTTGTAATCTAATGGAGAGGTCATTTCTGAAATGAATGCTCGTTTGGTCAAGAGAAAAATGGTTTGCATTCAGGCCTCAAACAATTTACCCAACTGCCAACAGTTTTAAACGTTAATATCTTTGATTTCTCTAGGTGTTTTGCTTGATTACTTCACCATATTACCGTCAAATTCAACGAGTATTCGAATTAAGCATACTTTTTGTCTGCCTTCATTTGGCTAAATGTTAAAGCAGCGGCGACTGGTTTTGTGTCGACGATATCATCAATTTCTCACTTTCTTCGTTTAACCGTTTATTTTGTTATTTTTGCTGTGTGAAAAGGAATTTCTTTGAGAGTATATTAAAGCTAACTGCAGTTGTCATTAGCTAACAACAAAAACCATCTACGCAATCGTGAAGGGTGCGTGTGAGTGGTCACTTCCATGTCCATGCACAGAGAACAACAAATCCAATGAGTCTCTGGGGTAATTTATGGGCATAGAATGCCAGGGGTTAGACGCTCCAGGTGTTGTTCAGTATAGATATCCATCCACACCCCAAGCCATTCCCACCCATCCGCCTAACCCTTAGGCAGGCCCCCACCCACTCTGATTGATTTTATTTCTAGTGGCATTTCGCTCATTAGGAAAGCGAATGTTTTGCATCCCCTCTGACCCAGGCACTTGTAATTTCCGCCCCCCGTTTCGAGTCTGTTTGTCTGGCAAAACGGAAACGGGATATCGGCTGCAATTAGCACCGTGCCAATGCGTTGGTTGCACGACTTCAACTACTTTTGCTGCTGGATTGTTGCACATTTTTGGCTAATGGCTAATGGACGGGTGACAACAAGAAAAGACAATTAGTTTGGGAAGCCCCATGGCTTCATTATCTCCTGGTCATTACGACTTAAAGATCCGTTTTCAATTGCATTTCAGTTACGGTTTCAGTTTTACACGTAAGTTTTTGCATCGGAAAAACGTAAAAGTTTGTTCAAGTACAAAGTCAGAATATCCTTAAACAAATGTCCTTTTGAGAAACACGACATTTTTTTTTTGTTTTTTATAGTTTAATAAATTTTCGTCAAAGTGCACAGTGAACAATTAAGAATTAAAATTTGACAATAGATTATTCATAACATTAAAAGTTTACTGATAAAATATGGTAAAACCAGTAGAACTTTAGACAGAGTTTACGAAAGGTTAATGATCATCATAGTTTGAATCAGATATGATTTTCGGAAACTTGCGTCAATCAATCGAAATTGCGTCGCCACTGCCTCGCTTCGAATTGTAACACAACAACAAAGTCCATGCGAATCGGCGCACAGCGGCAGCATGGCGCACAAGCTGACGGCGCAACAGGTGCAGTGTGCTCGATGGAGACTTTCTAATAAGGGTTATAATACCCTTGTAGAGGGTGTATTAAAATTGTACAGATGTTTGTAACGCATAGAAGGAAGCTTCTCCGACCACATAAAGTATATATCTTCGTGATCAGCATGACGAGCTGAGTTGATTTTTCCATGTCCGTCTATCCGTCTGTTTCTATGCTATCTCCTCCGTCAGTTTTAAAGCTATCTTAACCAAACTTTGCTCGAACTCTTTTGGTAAAAATACGCTGCACGTTTATCGAAGCCGGCGGGATCGAAAGACTAAAGCATATAGCTGTCATAGGAACGCCCGGTCGACAAAGTAGTTTTAGTGAGAAAAACTACGAGTTAAAAGAGGCTAACATTGAAAACAAAAAAGTTTTTCTCACTAAGACACATTTTTTTACCGATGGTTCCTATGGCAGCTATAAGATATAGTCATCCGATCCGGTTGGTTCCGACATATTAGCAGCGTGCAGTAAAGAAAAGACTCTGTGCAAAATTTCAGTTCGATTGTGTATAGACTTATACACTTTTAGCTGAGCACGGTTGTAAGATTTCATTTGTACTGACCCGCTCAGTGTGAGCGAGCTATCTTTTCTAAACTTATCTTTTCTAAACTTATCTAAGGCAGCATTTGTAAGATAGCTGCTTGTGTATAAATATAAAAATGCATTCGTGTGACGAATACAAATTGCCCCACACGATGCATATTAAGTGGTGGGACCCCGATGACCTTTTCAAGTGGTATGTCTGCTGGGCTGGGCTGATCCTTGTCACTGCGGCTATTAATATTTAATGCTATTACAAAAGGTGGCATGCTTATGACTTAGGTGACATAGGCTAAATATTTAAATATGAGATTTACACTACGTGTGGGTCGAGTTGAATATCATGTTCAAGTGTGAACAAATAGCTTTAAAACTGAGAGACTAGTTTGCGTAGAAACAGACAGACGGATTGACAGACAGACAGACAGACGGACGGACAAAGCTCAATCGACTCAGCTCGTCGCCCTGATCAAGAATATATATAGTTTATAAGGTCGGAAATGATTATTTCTATGCGATGCCAACTTCTGGGCAGAATTATAATACCCTTTGCAAAGGTATAAAAATGTGTATGACCCGTCTATACATGTGAAGTTCATAAAATGGATTAGAAGTATGGTGTTTTAGTAGCTTGGTTTAGTTGCCTACCATTATCTTCTTTGGAGTAGAACTAAAATTGGACAATTTTGGACAAGCCAGTTTGGCTTTTTTTTATAAGTGTGAGTCCTTGTGGTGCAATTTCTCAAGATTTTTTGAATTTTCAGTTGATATGTCAGTATCACAGCGTGCTCTGTATTTACGGTGGCAGAACGAAAACGCCATAGCAAAAAATTAAGCTGTACTGTTTTAAAAAACATAAAATTTACTGACAATGATTTAGCAAAATTGGATCAAAAATTATACATTTTTGTTAGCGGGAGAGCCGGAAAGCATGTTGAAGAATCAAACACTTTTTTGAGCAATTAGTTTCGAATGTGAATAATAACCATAGTTTCTTTTTGTTTTGCTTTAAATAAATGTAAACCACTATTATAAACATACAAAATATATTTTTTGCACATTTTCAGCAACTTCCAAATGGTATTTGTATGGGATGCATAAGAAATAATGTCCCAATTTTTGTGAAACTTTCACAGAACATGTAGTTATGACTAAAACTCTTAAGATGCAAGTTTCATCGCGATGTCTCTTTATTTGTTCGTTATATTTTCTTATTTAAAATTTACAAATTGATATGGAAGGTGCGTAGAATATCTGTGGTAACTAGATTAGGTTGTCTTTTTTTCACGAATTGATTTCGCTTGAAATTGAGCAATCGGTTTCAAATGCTTAAGCAATTCCGATTTTCCTCAAACTGGATCTAGTAACCATAGATATGATTGTCAACTTCCATGTAACATAGTTCAATTGGAATTCCAATTGCTAACGTTTACACGATAACCGTCTCGGAATTCGGAACAGAGCTGTTAGTTTTTTTCTATTGGATGTCTTTTTAACATTGTCTATATTTTATACAATCCTTAAATCGATTTTTTCGTCAATTACGAACTTCCCCCGTCCACAAGTTCGAAATCCAGGTCAATTATTTTCTCGAATTCGAGCAGTTTTCGTCTTTAAAAATCAAGATGAACTAAATCTAAATTAAAGCCGTTTTCAGTCTCACCAGTTCGTGCTAGATTTCTCTGGGTGTACAATATACACTGTGTATATAGTTTATGGGGTCGGAAATGTAGGTAGAAAAGGTGTCCTAAACTCACTCTCTTAAAGTTATTAAAATCACTTAGCGCATTATTTCGTGAATTAATATGTATATTGCACATTATACTAGAAAAGGGTTAACTCGCTGATTCTATTTTTAGAATGTGTATCATCGCTCGTGTGCTTTAACATATTTTCTTGAGGTTTTTGTTGCAAAAATCGGGTCCCACCAGCAGGACCCGCCGTACAAAGACTGTATGTACTATGACTGTAGGTATTGATGTTCTGTGCTAATTATAGCTACTAGTATAAGCAAATGTGTGAACATAATCATAATTTATTTATTTAATTAATATTTGTTTCATATGATAAGATTAATTAAAGAAAAACCCCTTTAAAAATCTCAAGCATTTTGCATAGTTTATTTCACGAAGCAACCATATGATTTCGCCTTTGGTTTATAAAGAGTAACAGAGCAACGTTCATCACAAGCATCGGTGGTTCAGTGGTAGAATGCTCGCCTGCCACGCGGGCGGCCCGGGTTCGATTCCCGGCCGATGCATACAATTTTTTTTGTTTTTTAATGATTAATATTTATAATTTTTTCTTGTTTTTTTTCAGCACCCGATCCACCCTCTAACCTATCCGTACAAGTGAGAAGTGGCAAAAATGCCATCATTCTATGGTCGCCCCCCACCCAGGGCAGCTACACGGCATTCAAAATAAAGGTGTTGGGTCTATCGGAGGCATCCAGCAGTTACAATCGCACCTTCCAGGTCAACGATAATACATTCCAGCACAGTGTTAAGGAACTCACGCCGGGCGCTACATATCAGGTGCAGGCATATACCATATACGATGGCAAAGAATCGGTGGCCTATACGAGTCGCAATTTTACGACAAGTGAGTTATAATTTCAACTTTTAAAACATTAACCATTATGTTTCTGGTGCTGGGAACTAACTTTTGTGCTTTTCCTGTAACTAAAAATTTTAATAAACCCCAAACCCCAAAAATACAAGGTCGAAGGACGCGGCATAAAGAATTGCTGGACATAAAGATATTGAGAGGTAAATAATGGAAAACGCATGTTCTGCTGTGCTGCTGCTGCATGATTTTGAGTTTGTACTTCACATGCCAACCCTGACCTAGCCTTAAGCCAATTTGACCACTGGCAACGGCCCAAAATTCATTTTGTAACCGAAATTGCCAAAAAACCGCATACACTTTCTCCCTCTTTGCCGGCCACAATTTGCATACAGAGACCACACAAATTAAACACAATGGATGGAAGCCTACATATTTACAGTGGTCTGTGGTTGAAGATGGAAACAGAGGATGTGTTTGATTTGTTAGCGAAGCCATTTAGCTTTTTCTTTTGGATGGATGGATGGATTATGTCCAGCTTCCAAGCTACTTAGTTACATTTTGTACATTGTATTTAATTAGGAAGATCCAACCTCTATAAATTAAAGACTTTGGTCTACTTCACTGACTGACTGATTAACAATATACTCACGATCTAAACGGTAACTTGGTTCTTGGACAGTAGTTTCCATTTGTAGTGAATGTGTGCAAAGTTTTGAAAAAAATCTACCCCAATGGGTAGTTCCCGCTTCCAATGTCGAAAAAAGGTAGTCAGAGGCTATTTCTTGCAAAAATTTTGTTTCCAATTTGAATAAATCCGTATCAGAGAATGCTTTTGGAAACCCCTATTAACTAATACTTGCACTGAAATTTATCGAATAAGATAAATATTCGATCGGTTTCAGTGGAAGTTTTAGTTAATAAGTGTTTCCAAAAGCATTAATCCCTATGTTTTGGGTCGAACGTTGGTTTTTAGTTAAAACATGTTTAATATCTATATTATAAATGTATCAATCGAATAACAGCTCACACTAGGTAACATCAAAGAAATCTTTTTGTTTACTCTGTACCAAAGGTAAATAGAGTATATTAAGTTTGTGTTAAATTATGTAACAGCCAGAAGGAATCATCTCCGACTCTATAATGTATATATATTCTTAATCAGCATCAACAACCGAGTCCATATAGTAATGTCCGTCTGTCCGTCTGTCTGTCCGTATGAACGGAGAGATCTCAGAGATGGTAAGAGACAGAGGATTGACATGTATTGGACATATAATTCTTATACATGCAAGTAGATGAAGTTTATTTTCAACGTCCTTTTGCAGATAGATGGTTCGAACCTTTTACGCACATTTAGTAATCAATATTATTTATTGATCCGCCAAAAGAATGGTGAAGATCGGTTGAACGATAGTCGAGTTATAAGGAAAACCAACAATTATGCTGGCGATGAGCAGCACTTCACAAACTTTATGGGGTACAGAATATAATATAGTCGGACTTGACCGACTTTCTTACCTTTTAAATTTTTCTAAATTTTCTGAGATGTTTTGGAACCTTAGCTTGAAATAATCTAGCATTTTTTTTTGATTTTATACGTAAACCACTATAGCTTCTGTAAAAGTCAGCCGATTTCGAAATGGTATTTACGGAATTTCAGCTAATACCAGCCTACAATTAAGTCCTACACTCATTATACTTAATGCTCAAAGTTTTCGAGTTATTTAGCTTGAAACTTCGAAAAAAGTTTGTTTCTTTTCTTGCAATTTGTTAATAGAAGATTTCCTTAAAAAATATATAAAATTCAGAAAAAATTAAAATGACTATTTTTTCTCCCCATCACTATCATCTATCAAGCTATTGTTCACTAAAATCGATTGGTAAATAGAGAAGCTACAGCAAAAGGCCAATTTTAAATCTTGGAAATTTAAAAATTCTGTAAGAAAAGTTTTTACCACAGATAATTAGAGTAGATAGTATTAGAGATGATTAGGAATCCGTGGTTTGTACTAGCATTTCCATAAGAAACTCTTGGGTCGGACGAAGGGCAGGAAAGATGATTTGGTTACCCTATGGAGGGTGAGAAAGCAGCTGATTCTTTGTCGTTGTCATAAGACGAAGCACCGACTTTTTTAACCTAACCTTTTTTACAATGAAGCGGTCCGGATCGAGCGGTTAACTTGAAGGAATCAGTTCAAGGGACCCTTAAAACACGAACGGAACCGGCTTTCATCCTTAACTCAAAGCCCTAACCCACGCTTCTTTGTTATTCGTCTCATTTGGGGATTAAACGGGCATTGCTACCAGAAATCTGCATCCTCTTGGGTATTTAGTCGTAAATATTTAATGTTAGAGTGTGGCGACTACTGCGTGGAAGGCGTTGGTTCCTCATCTCCGCTTTCAAATTCAAATTATCAAATTCTAAACCAAAATCATATATAGCTTTGGCACAACGCACTTTTTCTTCATTTCTAAAGCTATTGTTATATTACGATTATTTGTATTCAATGCCATTTCTTGATTTGTAGCCATGACTAACAATTGTTGCACTATTCTTGTACGCACTGTACTTTGTACATACCACTTACATACACTAACCAACCACAACTAGTTTAAGACCTCTTTGACCAATATTGCTAACACAATGCAATGTCCGTTCGCTTGTTTGTTTGTTTGTTCACTGGTTCCTTCGGACAACCATGTTTGCCCGCCGACAACCCACAGAGCCAAACACCCCGGGGAAATTCATTGTCTGGTTTCGTAATGAGACCACGCTCCTGGTGCTCTGGCAACCGCCCTACCCGGCTGGCATTTATACGCACTACAAGGTCTCCATAGAGCCACCGGATGCCAATGACAGTGTGCTATATGTGGAGAAGGAGGGCGAACCGCCTGGACCAGCGCAGGCGGCCTTCAAGGGTCTGGTGCCCGGTCGGGCTTACAACATATCGGTGCAAACGATGTCCGAGGATGAGATATCGCTGCCCACTACCGCCCAGTATCGCACGGTGCCATTGCGACCGTTGAATGTTACATTCGACAAGGATTACATCACGTCCAATTCATTTCGGGTGCTGTGGGAGGCGCCCAAGGGCATATCCGAGTTTGACAAGTACCAGGTGTCGGTGGCCACCACCAGGCGTCAGTCGACGGTGGCCCGCAGCAATGAGCCGGTTGCGTATTTCGATTTTCGGGACATTGCCGAGCCGGGCAAGACGTTCAATGTGATTGTGAAAACCGTATCGGGAAAGGTGACCTCCTGGCCGGCCACAGGCGATGTTACTCTACGACCGCTGCCGGTGCGCAATCTGCGCAGTTTCAATGATGACAAAACCAACACCATGATCATCACATGGGAGGCAGATGCGGCCAGCACCCAGGACGAGTACCGCATTGTGTAAGTGCTTGATATATGTACCTTTACCAATTGCCCACCAAAACACTTTCTACTTACAGTTACCATGAGCTGGAGACCTTCAATGGAGATACAAGCACCTTGACCACAGATCGCACACGTTTCACCCTGGAGAGTCTTTTGCCGGGACGCAACTATTCGCTATCGGTGCAGGCCGTTTCCAAGAAAATGGAATCCAATGAAACCAGCATTTTTGTGGTAACCCGTCCCTCGTCGCCCATCATTGAGGATCTGAAGAGCATACGCATGGGCCTAAACATCAGCTGGAAGAGTGATGTGAACTCGAAGCAGGAGCAATATGAGGTGCTGTACTCGCGCAATGGCACCAGCGAGGTGCGCACTCTAATCACCAACGAGTCGCGCCTGGTTATCAAGAATCTGCAGCCTGGAGCGGGCTATGAACTGAAGGTCTTTGCGGTTAGTCATGAGTTGCGCAGCGAACCCCATGCCTACTTCCAGGCAGTGTGTAAGTAGCGAGTATATATAGAGATATTCTTCCGTTTGTTTACACTTACTCCACCTTTGAACAGTTCCCAATCCACCTCGTAACATGACCATCGAAACGGTACGCAGCAATTCTGTGCTAGTTCACTGGTCCCCGCCGGAGAGTGGCGAATTTACCGAGTATTCCATACGCTATCGCACGGACAGCGAACAACAATGGGTACGCCTGCCAAGTGTACGATCCACCGAGGCGGATATTACGGACATGACCAAGGGCGAGAAATACACCATACAAGTGAACACTGTAAGCTTTACTGTGGAGAGTCCCAATCCGCAGGAGGTGAACACCACGGTGCCGCCGAATCCGGTGTCCAATATTATACAACTGGTGGATTCGCGCAACATAACGCTGGAGTGGCCCAAACCGGAGGGACGTGTCGAGTCGTATATACTGAAATGGTGGCCCAGTGATAATCCCAGCAAGGTGCAGACCAAAAATGTGTCGGAAAATAAGTCGGGTGAGTCTCGGGGAGAGAGAGGGAGGGGGAGATTTTTTCTCCCTTCTTCCTCCGTCATTCCTCCTTTCTTGGTGCTTCCTCTCTCCTTTCTCCTTGCTTGCTTCCTCCTTCCCTTCTCCTTTTTTTCCTACTTTCTTCCTTCTTTCTTCTCCCTTCCTTCCTTCTACCTTTCTTTCTCCTACCTTCCTTCCTCCTTCTATCTTTCCTTCTTTCTTATTTCTGTGAAAACTTCATGCTCATCCCCCCATTTCTTCCTTCAGCTGATGATTTGTCCACGGTGCGCGTACTGATAGGCGACCTAATGCCTGGAGTGCAATACAAATTCGACATACAGACCACTTCCTACGGCATTCTCTCGGGCATTACCAGCCTCTATCCGCGCACAATGCCGCTTATACAGTCCGATGTTTTGGTGGCCAATGGCGAGAAGGAGGACGAACGTGACACCATTACCCTCAGCTACACACCCACACCCCAGTCCTCTTCCAAATTTGATATCTATCGCTTTTCGCTGGGTGATGCTGAAATCAAGGACAAGGAGAAGCTGGCCAATGACACTGATCGCAAGGTGACCTTCACCGGCTTGGTCCCGGGTCGCCTGTACAACATCACCGTGTGGACTGTTAGCGGGGGCGTGGCTAGTTTGCCCATTCAGCGCCAGGATCGCCTCTATCCCAAGCCCATTACCCTACTGCATGCCACAAATATCACTGACACAGAGATCTCACTGCGCTGGGACTTGCCCAAGGGCGAGTACAATGACTTTGATATAGCCTACCTGACGGCTGACAATCTACTGGCCCAGAACATGACCACACGCAACGAGATTACCATTAGCGATCTGCGTCCACATCGGAACTATACCTTCACAGTGGTGGTCAAGTCGGGAACAGAATCTTCAGTGTTGCGTAGCAGCTCACCGCTTTCCGCCAGCTTTACCACCAATGAAGCGGTACCGGGTCGCGTTGAGCGCTTCCATCCCACAGATGTGCAACCCAGTGAGATCAACTTTGAGTGGTTATTGCCCTCCAGCGAAGCGAACGGAGTGATACGACAGTTCTCCATAGCGTACACCAATATTAATAATCTGACGGATGCTGGCATGCAGGAATTCGACTCGGAGGAGTCTTTTGGTATCATCAAGAACCTCAAACCCGGCGAGACTTATGTGTTCAAGATACAAGCCAAAACCGCCATCGGCTTTGGTCCAGAACGGGAGTACAGACAAACCATGCCCATACTGGCTCCACCACGTCCCGCCACTCAGGTGGTTCCCACCGAAGTTTACCGCAGCTCCTCGACCATACAGATACGCTTCCGCAAGAACTACTTCTCGGATCAGAACGGGCAGGTGCGCATGTACACCATCATAGTGGCCGAGGATGATGCCAAGAATGCCTCCGGCCTGGAGATGCCCAGCTGGCATGATGTGCAGTCATATAGCGTGTGGCTACCCTATCAGGCCATCGACCCGTACTACCCATTCGAGAATCGCTCAGTGGAGGACTTCACCATAGGCACGGAGAACTGTGACAATCGCAAGATTGGCTATTGCAATGGTCCGCTCAAATCGGGCACCACATATCGTGTGAAGGTGCGCGCCTTTACTGGCCTTGACAAGTTTACGGATACCGCCTACAGTTTCCCCATACAAACAGGTGAGTGAACTCTAGCTAAGTCGTGCCCATAATCTATGCAAATCTTTCTGTACTCATGTCTTGCCGCATGTTCTATGCGTAGAACTGCTAAGCTCTCCGGGTAAGCTTTCAGCTGGTAGCTCAATCAATCTCTAACCCCTTTTTTTCCCTTCCCTCAGATCAAGACAACACCTCGTTAATTGTGGCTATAACTGTGCCAATGACCATCATACTGGTACTACTGGTCACTCTGCTCTTCTATAAGCGTCGACGCAACAACTGCCGCAAAACAACCAAGGATTCGCGCGCCAATGACAATATGTCCCTGCCCGATAGCGTTATCGAACAGAATCGTCCCATTCTGATCAAGAACTTTGCCGAACACTATCGCCTCATGTCCGCCGATTCAGACTTTCGCTTTAGCGAAGAGTTTGAGGAACTCAAGCATGTGGGTCGGGATCAACCCTGCACATTTGCCGATCTACCGTGTAATCGTCCCAAGAATCGTTTCACCAACATACTGCCATACGATCACTCGCGCTTTAAGCTGCAGCCGGTGGACGATGATGAGGGCTCTGACTATATCAATGCCAACTACGTGCCCGGTCACAACTCGCCGCGTGAGTTCATTGTGACCCAGGGGCCATTGCACTCGACGCGCGATGATTTCTGGCGCATGTGCTGGGAGAGCAATTCGCGTGCAATTGTGATGCTAACGCGTTGCTTTGAGAAGGGTCGAGAGAAATGTGATCAGTATTGGCCCAATGATACGGTTCCGGTGTTTTATGGTGACATCAAGGTGCAGATACTCAATGACAGTCACTATGCGGATTGGGTAATGACAGAGTTTATGCTCTGCAGGGTAAGTTCGTTTGAAGAATTAAGACGGAGTTTTCCCTCTAAACTTTCTCTCTCTCATCTTCTCTATGCTACAGGGCAGCGAGCAGCGCATTTTGCGACACTTCCATTTTACCACCTGGCCGGACTTTGGAGTGCCAAATCCACCGCAGACATTGGTGAGATTTGTGCGCGCCTTTCGTGATCGCATTGGGGCCGAGCAGCGGCCCATTGTGGTGCACTGTAGTGCTGGAGTGGGTAGATCAGGCACATTTATCACATTGGATCGCATACTGCAGCAGATCAATACATCGGATTATGTGGATATCTTTGGCATTGTGTATGCCATGCGCAAAGGTAAGAGATGAAAGTGGGTCGCTTAGTTAGGAACAGAGAAATTAAGGTTTTATCGAAATTTTTACATGTTTTGTTTAGTCGGTTATGATTTAGTGGTAGATTGTTGCGACTACAGCGCGGGAGGTGAGAGTTCGACCCCGATTACGGAGGTCTTCTTCGCCCAAAAGCTGCCCGCAATAGCCATGGCAGCTTCGAAGAACTCTTCGGTTTTAGTGTATTTCTGAAACTTGTCCAAAATAATATACCAGAGAGGACAAACCCGAGACTTTGTTATTTAACTATTTGGCTCGACGACCGGCAGACGCCATATGAACGGATAACTGTATCTTTCATATTTCTGACTCAATCTGTGCGAAGTTCACTCGAACATTCTCATTTCCTAAGTTAGTGAAGCCCGATGCACTGGGGTATTGTGGTTGTTGTTCACTCAAAAAAATGTTAATTCCTAGATTTTAGAAAACTGTTAGCCTTAAATGCAAATATGGACTATAATTGAATTATCTAGGCTATTTTTAAACTAAACAGCTTAAATCTGGACTATAACGTAAAAATTTTGGCAAAAAATGTAAGCCTAAAGTTTAAGACCAATTTCCTAAAATTGTATGCTGCATATATATGTATATATAGGATATGCATATAATTTATCAACTTTTTTATTATCTCCTGACATGATTTGGTTGCAATACTTAAATTGAAATTGGTATTTCATGCCCGTTGTATTTCCGCACATAGCAATTCTGAAAATTATTCACGCCAAGATTGTTCTCAACATGATCGGTTTTTGAACCCACATACTTCTGATTTGAATACCTGGATGTCTGTTTCTATGCTAACTCCTCCGTCAGTTTTTAAGCTATCAACCAAACTTTTCACGAAGTCTTTTAGTACCAATACGCGACCGGATCGGACGACTAAAGCATATAGCTTCCATAAATATAATCGGTCGAAAAACTAGTTTAAGTGAGAAAACTTTTTTGTTTCCAATGCAATCGTAACCTATACCTCAGTTTTAGGACCGCAAATGCCTAAAGTTTTGAGTAATCTGTACCAAAGGTACACAAAATATATTACAATTGTGCAAAAGTATGTAACAGGGAGAATTAATCATTTCCGACTCCAATATATCCTATATATTATATATTCTTGATCAGGACGACGAGCTGAGTCGATCTAGCTTTGTCCGTCCGTTTGTCTGTCTGTTTCTACGCAAACTAGTCTCTCAGTTTTGAAGCTATCGAGCTGAAACTTTGCACAGAGTCTTCTTTTTACTGCACGCTGTTACTATGTCGGAACCGACCGGATCGATTGACTATATCTTATAGCTGCCATAAAAACCACCGCTCAGAAAATGAGTCTTAGTGAGAAACACTTTTTTGTTATCATTGTTAATGTCTCCAAACTCAGCCATTATTAATATTATATGCTTTTACATGGATTTCCAAATTTTAGTCAAAATCTGATGACTATATCTTATAGCTGTCATAGGGCCGATCGGTCGAAAAATGGGTCTTAGTGAGAAAAACTTTTTCGTTTTCAATGTACGTTTCCCAAACTCAGCCAATATTAATATTATATTACATGCTTTCAAACATATTTGCAAATTTTGGTCAAAATCGGATGACTATACCTTATAGCTGTCATAGGAACCATCGGTCGGAAACCGTGGTTTTAAATTTTATCGTTCTTAAACTCGAGGATTGTTAATTTCATATGTTTTCAAAAAGATTCGCAAAATTTAAATTGGAAAAGTTATTGATTTTAACTCTGATATTTCAAAACAGCATTTGCCAGGGTATAAAAACTTCGGCACAGACGAAGCTAGCTTGGCCTGCTCGTTTTGTATACAGGCCGACTTATTAGATATTATTTACATATTGTATGTCGTGCTTAGAGTTGAGGCTCTTTCAACCTGCTTAGTATCGATGTTTAAGTATAACTAAAAAAAAATCTCAATTAAAATGTTATATTTGAAAAACATGTGTTGTTATTTAATAATAGGGGACCAGGGGATATAATACCTAAAACTAGTGTTAGGAAGTACCCAGGTACATACCTAGATACATATTTTGTGTACCTTTTACCTTACCTAGCTCCAAATTTTCATTTACCTTGTCAAAAAGTAAGGTATAAGGTACTTTAATATGAATGAGAATTTAATTTCAAATGATAGCCTGAGTGGGAAACTAAACTAATTTATTCATTCTATCAATTTTATTGTCGATGTGACTATTAAAATAACATAGTCTTGTGCTTCTTACTGTGTTGATCCTTAAGACGCTTTAAGTCAAGGAAATACAGAATGCTGTCGCACAACTAGCATGGAAATAAGCTACACGAACTATCTTTTGAATGGTTTCAAAATGCGATTGCTATTCAGAGTTGATTATAAATGACAGCATTTTATTTAACACACAACAAACCAAATTATATTCTAGGACACTATCACCAGTAGACTTTGCTATCAGCTTTAATAGTTAGGTCGCTAATTTTACTATTTAAGAAGGGAATCTACGTATCTAGGCCAAGACCAAGATCAAATACGTAGACCAAGATTAAATATGTAGATAAAGCCATTTGTGAAGTTGACGCGAATGTAGAACTTAATGATTAATGTTAATTTTTAAAAATATATATTGTAAATTATGTCGAAAATGCAAAAAAAAAATTCTAGCCTAAATAGTCGGAAAGAAAAAAATAAAAATCATATTTTTCTGACTTAAGGCCTATTTCCAGAACGCACGAAAATAAATTTTGATGTCAAACTTCACATGAATAGAAACACTTTTGAACTGTTTTGAAATCTGAATGCTATTACACAGCAGTTTTATTTGTATGAAGCATTGTGCCCAAATAAATTTTTATGTCATTTGGAATCATGCCTTTAAAACTAAAAATAGTGTATGTCCCTGTAGAAATTTTGGGAGTCTCGGAACACAGATTTGTTGTACTGATTCTTGAGAATCTTTTGTTCTTTTTCCGCACACTTTTGTTGAAATTTCAATGAAACCTCAAAGTTTTGGTTGGATATTTCACGTCATTCAGTTCACAACATTTTCGGGTAGGTGGTGATGAATAATCCATGCTTAAAAATGCCATTTAAAAAGTACTTTTTTTTGTACATTTACCTTTACCTAGGTACTGGACACTTCGTATACCTTTTACCTTACCTAGGTATATTTTTTGACATTTACCTTGTTCCTTACCTATGTAGGTAAGAAAATTGAGTACCTTTCCAACTAATGACCTCAATCAAAAGACATAGAATAGCTTAAAATTTTAGTAATTTACACTTCTGTTTTACAACCTAAAATGAATAGAATTTTGGGTAAATTATACCTCAGTTTTAGAATTTAAAATGTCTCAATTTTTGTAAATTCTTACCTTAATCCAAGCACATATAAAACATATAACTTAATTTAGACAATTTCTACATAAATTTTAGGCCATAGTACTCTATGCATAGTCTAGTCTATGTCTAGTACATAGTATTTAGGGTTGGTATGTCCTAAAAATTAGGACCCCCCCATGGACTTGGCGCCTTTTTAGGTAACCCAATGCAACAAAATAAGACTTTTTCCAGTATATTGAAGGGTTGGTGGTGATTCTAGATGATTTTCGTGTGCTGAACACGAATGTGTTTTCAGAAATTGTCCATCACGTCGAGATTTTTAGTAGCAAACCGGAACCAGAACCAAAACCGTATACCGAAAAGAACCGATAAAAACTCAAAACCAGAACCGTCACCGGAACCCATATTTTGAAATTTTTGTATACCGGTATTCGAAAACCGATATTCTTGGAACCGAAAAGACAGAAAAGAACCGAAACATTGTACCGGTACAGTTGCGGTTCTGGGTGCAAAAACAAGACTGCGAAGATGGCACTTGGTTTAGGGGGACTTTTACGCAATTTGGTTAAATCGTAAGCTTTCAAAAATAGAGTCTGGTTTAGCAAAACTTTTAAATTGTGAAATAGAAAAACGCGAGACGTCCTTTTAAAAATATTGCATCCTATATTCTTAGACCCTTATTGAACAGAAATTTGTTTGTGTTATCCATTTCTGTTCAAGTAAAACAGAATGAGGACAGCAGTTTTGGTACAAATCCGTTAGCTGAAAGTGGAGGCTAATTCGATTCATACATGTATGAAAAGAAACAGGGAAATACAAATAGTTCAGTATTTTCACAAAACTGTTTAATGACATCAATCACTGACGGAACTGAACCCCGCAGAACCGGTTCGGTTCGGGTTTTTAGGGTCCATCGAACCGGACCATCTACCGGAACTCCAAAATCTATTATGTTTGGAAAAACATTTGGTTCAGAAAATTATTCAAGTCGACTTTTACAAGTTTCTTTATATTACGGAAAAAAAAAAAATCATTGCTTAGTACTTGGATCGATTGGTGCATTATCTAATGGAGATCAGTTTTGTAAGTCATATCCAAACTTCGAATATTCCGACTATGAGAAGGGAAATAAAGTAATAGTCTAGTTGTAACATGAAAATTGAATTTTTTCCTATCTATGTACGAGTACACATTGGAAGACCCAGGGACGTATGATTGATGGCGTTAACCTTAGTTAGATAGATTTATCAAATAGTAAGTTAAATGTGTCCTGTTCAACAAAAATAAGGCCAAGGAGGTTTTAATTTTAACCGATTTGCTGAAATTTATGGAAAATTGAGGCAAAAATGTTTTAAATATTTCAGAACCAAGGTTCGAACCAAATCCTCAGGTCCGAATCTTATACCGGTATACCGAAATAAAAATCCAGCTACCGATACGGACCCGAATACCGAAATAATGTTAGAACCAATACAAAACCTTTTACCGAAACATACGTTTCGGTACGTACCAGAACCGGAACCGAAAAACGATTCGGTTTGATTCCCTGGTTTGAGCTTAAAGTGGCTAAAAATGCCTATTTCTACGCTTTTTAGACGCGTTTTGTGGTAAACCTATACTTTTGTTTTGACTCTGTTTAATATTAGAGTAAAGTACTAATCCTTAACTTTGAAATAAACTATCCCAAACATTTCTACGATTTTATTTACTGAAGATATACCATTTTTAGTAATTGTATCAGTTTTTAGAAAAAATCGAATATATTGTTGCTACCCCAAAGTATGCAATGGGTGCTGTTGAAAATTTTCATTGAAATTCTATTAAAATTACTAGCCTGTTGTACTGTCTTTGCAAGGCATAGCTTTGGGAAGTAAACAATTTTGTTATTTTATTATACGTATTCAAAATGGTATATCTTTGCTGAAAATAATCGTAAAATGCATTGGGATAGTTTCTTTTAAAGTTGAAAAATTGTAATTTACTATAGTATCTAAAAAAGTTTTTAAAAATTAGAAGTTCCCCCACAAAACGCGTATAAAAAGGGTAAAAATGCCATTTTTGCAACTTTAAACTTATATTACTAAAAAACTCGACGTGATGGACCATTTCTGAAAACAGATTCGTGTTCAGCACACAATACTTCAATATACATGACCTTGTTGCATAGTGTAATTTTTCTTTAGTTTTTAGGCAATTTTTGCCTTTTTGGGCAATAAATTTTCGTTGGGTTTTGGTTGACAAATGATTTTCTTCATATTTTTAAAGTAAGTTCTTAAAGTAGTATCTTTATGTAACTCTCTCTCTCCCTCTCTCTCTTTCCTTTTCTCTAACGCAGAGCGCGTCTGGATGGTGCAAACGGAACAGCAATACATTTGCATACATCAATGTCTGCTGGCTGTGCTGGAGGGCAAGGAGAATATTGTGGGTCCTGCCCGCGAAATGCACGACAACGAGGGCTATGAAGGTAAGTGAGCTATCCGGGTCCCCATTGGACCGGTTGCTCTTTTGTTTGACACTTTGTTTCCCACTAACTCCCAACTGATTGCCCAGGACGTGGGCCGGCCTAGCTTCTAGTTGAATCGTTTTCACATTTGGTGCTGGGTAACTAACCACAAGCCTTTCTCTCTTGTACACACACACACGCATACTCGCTCGCTCATCCAAAAGCTCAACAAGCTCAGCTGGACGAGAATGGCGCTATTATAGCAACCATTGAGGATCACATGCATCATGATCTGCAACAGGCCGAGGCCGAGGCAATTGATGATGAGAATGCGGCCATTTTGCACGATGATCAGCAACCCTTGACAAGCAGTTTCAGTGGCCAAAAGTGTGCCGCACCCAACTCCACATCGATGAGCTCCTTTGGCAATGGAGCCGGAGGTGGTGGAGGAAGCCATGTCATGGCCGAGGACAGATGACATTCGGTTGTCAACCAGAGCGATAACAACAATTCGGTGGTTATTGTGCTGGTTGACAACAAGCCCAGTTCGATGATCTGCAAGGAGGGCCAAATCGATGTCATTGAGCCCACCACGAACAATGGCTACAATACGCTGCAGCATAGACGCAAATCCCAGCTGATCACATTTAGCGCCTCATCCTGTGATATCAAGAACAGTCTAAGCCATGAGCACATCTCGGCCAGCAATCGTGCCAGTCGGGCCAATGTCAGGTTAAGTTTTGCCGAAGAGGATGTCATGATTATACCGCAACAACAGCCACAGTCTGGTCAGGAGGATGAGGTATTCCGGCGACGTTCTCTGATAGAAGTTGAACTGGGCGTGGAGGTGGGTGAGGAGGGTGAACTGGCACCCCAGGAGCTGGAGGAGGAACTCGAGGAAGAGGACGAGGAGGATGTGGAGCTCTATATGCACGATGAGTTTGAGACGCACATCGACACAAAATCGAACAATGCCAATGATGACAGTGGCGGCGGCAGCTACGAAGATTCCCATGCACTGCACAGCTCGCTAGGTGGCAGCAATCGGAATAGCCTCGAGAAGGATGATGATGACATTGAGGTGGATGTGATCAGTACCGATGTCAGCTGCTATGATCAGCTATTGGGCAGCAGTTGTAACACACGCAACGGGGATGATGATGATATAGCCACACTGGTGGGTGATGGCGATATCTATACCAGCAGCAGCACCAAATTGTGCAAACCAAATCTAGGAATGGGCGGTGGTGGCAATGGCATTGGCATTGGCGTTGGCGTTATAGGTGTATGTGGCCTGGCTACGGCAGAGGCTGGCGGTGGCATTATCTATGCCAATCCCTTCATGGGTTTGTAGCCTCCTAATCCTACTCTGCTTGCTAGAGCTACTTGTTGTTGTTGTTATTGTTGTTACCCTTGCAGAGGGACACCTCATAAAGTTTATATAATCTTGATTAAATGTCTGTCTGTTTTTATGCGAGTCTCCAATGGAAATATGATTCGTTCCATAGCTTGGTCTTTGTAGCTAGAGAACATTAAAATAACGAATTCTTTTGGGGATTTCATATTGGTTCAGTATCTACGTCATACTTAAAAATCTCCAGCAATGTAAAGAAGTATATGATATGTAACTTAAGGTCCCCAGTTCGACATCCTAAGATAGTTTTACAATTACATTGTATCAGTTCAGAAACAGCTTTCTGGGATACCATTAAGCATATACCAAAGTTAACGTCTGATAGGGAAGTCTAAACCCCGCAGAATTTGTTCTGCTGTTGTTCTTTCCACAAGCTTTTGGCTGGCGCTTGTATGCCTTTATGTTGTCCTCTTCAACGACTTAAAAAAGTGCGATAAACTTGCTAGACCGGGCACTACCATCCAGCTTCAACCGGAGAAAAGTCCGCTACAGATACCCTTGGCCTCTCACAAACAATTTACAGGGAATAAAGCCTGGCGCCTGGCGCCTAACTACGGACCAATGGAAATAGCTTCCAGGTTGCGCTGTAACTAGATTCACGCTTAAACCGAGTATCGGCTAAAGTAGAGACAACGTCTCGCTTCTATTTAGGGCCTTTACGGGTCAGTGCCTCATTGGTAGGCATAGAGCACACCTATACTTCGCTCACAACGACCTTTGTAGAAGTTGTAGGAGTCAATTAGAGGAGAACACGTTACCACACCTTCTAGTAGAAGGACGCTTAAAACAATTATATATCCATTTACCTTTTGGAAGTATAGATAGAGATAGAGTATAGATAGATAGAGGTCCCGCCTCTAGTATACACTATACCCCCTAAAATTCTTATTATGTATTCTTCTCGAAGTCGTATAATACAGAATTTAGGCTACAAACCACTGAAAGGTTCGGTCCAGAGCTTTGAACACGTTGGTAAGTCTAAGGTTAGGTTCTCGAACTGGTTCCATTATTTAACGATCCTAAGGTTTTGATGGTTCTTAGATCGTTGAAACCTTTTTTTGGTTAAAAATAAAAAGCGGCCAACTTTCTTCCAAGCCCGAATAAACCTCATTCATTATAGTTATCATTCAAAGCCACGGCTTACAAAAGTGCCTGGACTTTAAAATGGAAAGCTAGCCTTACTTTCTTTGTACATAAATATAGGGATTTGTATTGCGGGAGGTTAACAATGTAAAAGTTTCGGTTCCGATTCGATGGACCCAAAAACCAAAACCGAACCGGTTCTCCGTGCCTGTTTTGTAGCATTAATTAGCCAAATAACTCATCCATCAGTTTAGGACTGTAATCCATGTCTAAAAGAAGAGAACATTCAGGCCCGTTCCGAATTCCGACCGTTTTCGAAAAGTAAAAACGTTCCGAATTCCGAACGATTTGGTTACGACCAGGAAGGTTATTGTTCAAATACTTTATTTCGCATGAAGCAACCCTATCAGCTATCGATTAACGGTTGAAATCGACTACAAAAAAAAGGTGGAATTCAGAACAGCTCGATTTGGTAACAGGCGCTCGGATTTCGTTTCCATGCTACATTTAATTGTAATTGGGAACAGGCCTAAATATGAAGCAGTAGGCCCGGCCCGGCTCATGAGTCAATGGGCGTGTTCAGCAGAAAAATTGATCCCTGAGCAGGTATCAGAAAAAAATTATGCATTGAATAGTTTCTTATGTTGGAGGGAGCAAAATCTCTTTAAAGTAGCGTACAATTTCTTTGATTCATGCTCCTGTATCATGATACCTCAAATTGGCTTATTTGATGCCGTATCACTCGAGTTCAGTAAGAAGATAATTGCAAATTTATACATGATCAGGGAGCAAGTTTTTCTGCAGAACACGGCCAATGACTTACGCTGGATTTACACGATGAAGCAAACTTTATGAAGCTTTCTCAGCAGGCGAGAGACACAAGTATAATTCTTTACATTTTGCTTAACAAATCTAGTAGTATTCCCTTCATGTAGTTTGTTTCTTCATGTAAATTCCGACTAAAAGGTAACGCATAGCTAAGTTTTTATATTCCCAGTCGGCTTCGGTTCGACGATTGAACTGACATGGACTGACCAGTTATGTTACCTCATACCAAGACTAACGGCCATTCAACATAAGTGAATGGCAAGGGAGAAATTTAAATGTGGATCTTTAATTTTACTTGTGTGTGTGTTAAGTATGTGCGAAGTCTGCCGAACAAACATTGCATACACACAGCACACAAACATATGTAAAATCAAAGGTCTACATCGCAAATTTTCCATCAGATATCACTGACATTCACTTGAATAGCCGTTACTCATCTTTGTGAGTTCTCGATTCTTTGCAGTAACATACCAATTCAGGACTGTGCTAAACTGAGAGCTTAAGTCTTCTTTTCAACCTTAATTTTCCAAACAGTTTCAGTTCGAGTGGAACCAGAATTTACGCTGCACTTTGAATAATGCAGGGCCTGTCAAATGGAGAACACAGAAAAATGTGCTTGTATTGGTAAAAATGAAAGTCGACAGCCGACTTTGTTGATTTTCTATGCTCACCATCTCTCAGTCAGCTTGCATTTGTGAAATGACAGCTGGCTGCCCGGCTCTGGAATGGAGGTTGAAAAAACATTTCAACTGGCTCTGATTCTCTTTGGACATGAGAGAAGAGAGATACAATTTCTTATTGGTGTTTTATTCATGGCCGGCTAGCCCAAGATATACTTAACTCGCACTCGCTCTCTTACAACTTCTTGTATAAGAAGCAGAATAGAAAAAATTCGTCCGCGGAGATGCGACGCTTCCAAGGGTTGATTACTGACTGACATTTAAGAAGTAAGCAAAGAGAGCGAGAGAGCGAGTACGGCTACCGTTTAAGTATATCTTGGGCTAGCCCATAACCACTGTTGGCCGAAGTCACTTCAGACGCGAACCGAACTTATGACTTATGTGTATCGGTGAGCACAGAAGAGTAATTAAATCTACTGTAGAGTCTCTTGCTCACCAACATAGGCACACATTTCCTCTACTTTTGGCCCACCCTGGTTTTATTGCACGTAATATGTTTCGATAAATTCGCAAAGAGCGGACTCTGAAAGTATAATTTCTGTATGCCAGAGTTCGCCAGCCATAGCCCCTGAGCACCGAATGCTTACCGAAGTCATGCAACACTGTGTATCAGAGAGAGATCGTGACGTTTTCCGTCCTCTCTGTTTGCTGTATACATTGCATGCAGTAAATTATATGCGTTTTTGTAAATCTGTACTTTTACCTATTCCAATTCATTGAATTCTAATTCGAGAACATGCAGGGACTCTAACCGAGGCGAATTTGGGTTTTGAGCAATTCGTCGTCGGTATGGGATATGAAATTTGCAAATATATATATATATACATAGGAACAATGGGTTCTAATAAGAAACACATTTGGATTTAAAATGATCTATTGGTCGTCCAAAATAAGATTTTGTAAAAGAGTTTATATAACTTTGGAAACTGCAAGGGTATTTACGATTCGGCAAAGCCGAAGTAAGCTTTTCTCTGTTTTTGTTTCTATGTTTATTTTTCTCGTGTCGTTTTGCATGCTGTTTCCTTTGTTTTTTTCTATATATTCAGTATTATTATTTTTTTTTAACTGCATGCGTCTGACTTTTTTGTGACCTCCCCACCCCAAGTATAGTTGAGTCTAACTAATCCCTATACCAATTGTGACTATTTTTTTCAGATGACGAGGGCATTGCGGAGTCGGGCATGTAACCAAACCCAACCAACCACGTGTGGCAAACTACATAATTATTTACTTAAGTAACGCTTGATATTATACTTGATAACATACATACTTAGAGATATGATGTACTCGACATATGCCTCCATATACATATATATACTTATATATACCACATATACATACATATATATATGTATAGTATGTACACCGACGACGAATGCAGCAATCTCGCCAACATGAACTTTTTACAATCCAAACTCAAAACTGAAGAAGGAGCACAACACTCGGAAACTGAAACTGACTCGGAAACTGAATCTGAAATACTGATTGTATTTAACGCTAGCCACAATTTTTTTATATGTTATATAAATCTATATAAATGTATAATTATGTATGTATACACCTATGATAAAAACACAGTGTTACAGTGCCAAAGAATTTGGAACAAACTGATCTGGCTTAAGTTGTGTAGAACTGGTCATGGTCAAACAATGGTTTAGCCATTCAACTTGACTCATATCTAAGGGAACAGCATTTTTTTATTATACTATTTTACTTTTATCGTTTTTAAAAGTATAGACACCAAAAAAGATTTGTCCAATTTTGGATGAAAAATTTGATTAACTTGCCATTATTGCAGATTCAAGAACATTGGACTCAAAATGAGCAAGTAAGTAAGAACGAGTCTTCTCATTTGTAGTACAATGTTCTCACTTCAAGAACAATTTTTCTCCGATAAAGTTGAACATTTATCATCATAAGATTTGAGAACAATTCGTTCTTGTTTTGAGTTGATAGCAGCATATTTTCTGAACAGGTTTTCTAAAAACTAAATAATGGTTCTACAAGCAAATAATTAGCCCAAATATGAGGCACCAACTCTTATGCAGAATATGGTAGGACGAAAGCATGCCCGACGATGGGAGTCTAAGTGTACTTTGCTCAATATTTAAAAGAGGAAACCCTGCAGTCTGCACCAATTATTATGGGATCAATCTCATCATCTTAATGCATCTTATTTGAACATCTAAAGCCGCTTATAAGCCCACTAAATGGACCTTATAAGGGCGTCTTTTTAACCTGGTAAATCCACCATAGACTAGATATTCACATTGCGACACATCATGGAGAAGTTCTATGAGATAGATATCAAAACCTACCATCTTTTTGTCGATTATAAAGCCGATTTCGGCACACCGATAAGGTCAAGGTTCTTTGAAGCCCTGTCTACCTTTGGTATACCAGCAAAGTACGTTCGACTTAGCATGATGACGTTCAAAAGCACTCAAAGTTCCGTCAAAATAGGAAAGAACCTTTCCGAACCATTTGATACCTAAAGAGTTTTTAGGCAGGGTGATACCTTATCGTGTGACTTCTTTAATCTGCTGATGCCAACACATTGGGCATTGGGCACATTGTCAAAACTGATCGGCTTAGCGGTAAACGAGGACAAGACGAAGTACCTAGTATCCACGATTGGACAATTTGTTGGTATGGCAGAGTACAACTTTAAGGTTGTACCTGGGAACAACGATAACTAGCGACCACAACATCAGTCTGGAAATTCGAAGAAGAATTGCTCAGGCAAACCGATGCTACTAGTATAGCAGAGCCCTTTGGCGGAATACGAAATTAGCTCTATACAAGTCGCTTATCCTCCTAGTCCTGCATGGACATTAACAGGCCCTGATGAGGCGACAATTGGCGTGTTCAAGAGAAAAATCTTTCGGAGGATTAAATCAAGAACTATTGAACGATTGAATCAAGAACTATATGAGTTCTATGGGGACACCAATCTAGTTAAGATAAAACAGCCGAAACTAAGATGGGAAGCCCAAAAACTAGCCTGTATGAAAAGCTGTTTTTGTTCCATGGACAAGCAGTTTTTTAAAATACTTTCCACTAAAATTGATGAAATTTGTAACATTTGGAATGGTATAACTGCAAAATCTGCATTTTGAAACCATCAATCGATGATTCAGACAATAATTTGTTCTTGATGTGACAGAAGATAAGGAAATTCCGACGTTTTGGTTGGCATTCGAGATGAGTGCGTGTCAAATTTTTTAAACACAAGACGAAACAAATGAATTTTAAGGTGAAATATAAACAACTACTAAACCGATTTCGAGCCCAATTATGAAGCTATAGTCGACCTTTGGTACAGCTTAAGCTAGATATTCCATATTCTTCCACTTTAGTGAAATTTGTAGCACTGTGTAATGTATCTTCCA
Source organism: Lordiphosa magnipectinata (assembly GCA_037044535.1). Taxonomy (NCBI): domain Eukaryota; kingdom Metazoa; phylum Arthropoda; class Insecta; order Diptera; family Drosophilidae; genus Lordiphosa; species Lordiphosa magnipectinata. The sequence continues at coordinate 140,027 of JBAMBO010004104.1, forward strand.
ATATTTTGTACACTAAATATTAGTTGAAATGAGAGCGAGACAGGCAAACTTAAGCTATAATGTTTCGTTTTTTTTTTATTATTTTGTATACCCTTGTAATGATTTGGTACAGATGTTTGTAACGCTGAGTTGATATAACCTTCTGTTTGTCTGTCCGTTAGTTTTAAAGTTTGTCGACCGCTAAATCAATGGTCTAAATAAGTCAACTCCAAAATATTGATAAGGAAAAACATACTTTGAATTATAAAAGAAACGCCTGCGCATTCCTCAGAACCCGTATTGAAATCCTTGCTCAATATTTTAAAATTCTCAGAACGTCACACGATGATTCGTCTATTTTTCTGCAGAAAATATAACTTTTGAGGCACAGTTCGGAAAACTCACATCACAGTATGCAGTTTCTTTGTGACTTTTAAAAAGCACTCAAATCAAAAATAAAACCTACCAGGGTATTTTAACTTCGGTTCACCGAACTTGACTTTACACTATTTTGTTTTTTTTTTTTTTTTACACAATATCTATGTATCTGTATATGTGTACTATGTCTAATCTTAGGCCTAATCAAAATGAGCAAATGTTTGTATGTAAGTTGCAATAATTCAGTTACATAGTTTTAAATGTTGCAATGAGATCATCAATCATCCATATGAATAATTTCGTAGCGTGTAATTTGGAGAAACAATTTTCATTTTGTAACCCTTTTTTGTAAATGTGTGTAATTTTTTGTGTATGTGTATGTGCTACTTATAATTTTTGTTTAATTATATAGAACTTTATTTAAAAAAAGAAAAAACAAAAAAAAACAGCCATTATTGCTTTTGATTTCTTATGTATGTGTATGTAGATCGAGTAGCAGTAGTAGGAGCCATCATCTTTACCAAAATCAACGATTAACACCGATGTCAAGTGGAGGCCACACAGCACAACAAATGACCAAGGCGATAATCATTTACACAAACCAAATCCCACGTAAACTGCTTGAAATTGCCCAAAGTTGGCCTAGCCTACTTTTGGGCTGAACTTTGGTGCCAAATAACAAAATAAACCCCATTTTAGATGAAATTTCGAAACTGTGAAATGTGCAATAGATGCGTTAATCCTTTAGTTTAGTGCAAGGACAACGAAAACCCATACCCAAAAACCCCCCCCCAGAAACCACACCAACATATTATCAACTAAAAAGTCTGTATAAACGCATACCCATACGACTCTTTATATATATATATATATATATACACCCTAGCTAAAGCCGACTTGATATATATACCTATATATATATACATACGAATACATATGCATATACAATATATAAAATATATATCATTGTAATAATTTGTAATGTTTTTGTCAGTAGAATTATTATAAATATATGAACGAACGAAAAAGCAAGATTAAAAAGCAAAGCAAATGCAAAAACAAAAATGAACAAATGTTGTTTCTTTAAAAATAGACGGCTGGGTATAGGAAATACCCCAAATAATACCCATTGAAGCTGGACGTCGACTCATAACCTTCCAATCCTTCGCTTCATACCGCTACATACTTTCTCACTTTTTCTGATGAGGCTGCGTATCAATAACAATATCCATATGTGGCACATGCTTGGCCACTTCTAGAGATCTTAATGCAATTTTCTAATTTCCTTCAGGCTCTGATCCTTAAACTAAACTTAACTTTCTGTAGTATTCCGGATGATGATCTATACTCGTATACTCGTACTTACTTTATGTTTGCTATCTGCGCAGCAAACATTTTATGCCATTCCATTTAAAAGAGCACAAGTTTAGTTTTAACATGGAAAATATAATTTTGTTTAGTTAGTTTTCACACACAATACCAGCACATAAATTTTCAAGTAGAAAGAAAGAAAGTAAGTATACAGCAGCAGTTGCTCAGAAGCATTCGAATCATAGTCAATCGCATAGCGTGTTTCAGTTCCAGCCGAAGGGACAAAAGTCTGCGTTTGGGATTCGTCAATTGATCAGTTAAGACAAGTCCATTCATGCACATAATGATAAGGTAAGCCATCTTCGATATAGTACCATCTTTAGTGAAACCTGAATGCAGTGAGATCAGGAAGAGATGAACATATATAATATAATAAATTAGTATTTGAGGTTAAATCCCTTAAAAGAATACATACTGATGAAAGAAAGTTAAGAGAAACTAGCCGGTCCAAATCTCCTCTAATAAATATTTGTGTCCAAATGCGCTGCCCGTGTGCTCTTCTTCTTAAGTCTTTTGGAATATCTACTAGTTGATGTGTGTGGACACGGTGGAGCAGCGGATCAAGGCTTTGCAGGATGACAGGCGGCAAGATTAGCACCAAGTTAACCATTGACGACCTCAATGGACTGTAGTTTGAATCATGCCACATTTCAACAGAAAACGCAACTCCTCGGTTTATTAATTATGGCAATTCTGTATTAATTAAGTAAATCAAGATACAGTTTGGCTCCCAGAGAATAATTTGTTTCATTTCAATCACATCAAGACAAAAATAAATCTCTTGAAATATTGTTAGCCGAAGAGTATAAAATCAAAGACAAAAAAAGGAAGCCTAGAAGCTACAAATTGAAAAAGATTCAGCGACTTGGTGACTGCTTAGGTACTCTATACCCACACCTCCTGGGAATAAGGACCTTAGACTTTTTAAGGCAATGAACAAGCATCAAAATTAACAAATAATTCTGGAAGGAGGAACTCCCAAAGTAAGTTTTGCAGAATACCAACGAAACAACTTCACTAAAGCGTTTAACAAACTTAAGATAAATAATCTGGCATTATACAATATAATAAAGAAAATAAAACACTGAGCTAGCCTGATTCTTAGCGGTCAGTTCTTGAGTTGCGGCTGCTCAAAAGCAAATGATTTACGCATAAAAAAAGTAAGATATGCTGCTTATATTTTAATTGAGTATAATGTCGAAAGCATCGTGCCGATAACATCGCAAAGAACAAAATGTAAAATACGGAATACAAAAACCCCAGTTAATACTAAGCATTTCAAATTAAATCAAACTTATTTTGGAGCTGAATTAATCCAATAAATTCAAGGCGCGTTTTTATACTCTGTACCGAAGGTACATAGAGTATATTAAGTTTGTGCAAAAGTATGTAACAGGGAGAAGGAATCATTTCCGACCCTATAAAGTATATATATTCTTGATCAGCATCAACAGCTGAGTCGATATAGCCATGTCCGTCTGTCCGTCCGTCCGTATGAACGAAGAGATCTCAGAGATGGTAAGAGATAGAGGTTTGACATGTTTGGGACATATATTTCTTATACTTGCAGGCAGATCAAGTTTATTTTCAATTTTTGCCACGCCCCCTCGCGCCCCCGCAATTTGGAAAAAACTTCATATCTCCTACAGTTTTGGAGACAGATGGTTCGCACCTTCTAGAGATATCTAGTTATCAAAATTATTTATCGATTTGCTGAAGGAATGATAAAGATCAGATGAACGATACTCAAGTTATGGGCAAAAAACGGCCAGTTAACACCACCCACCCCCCCACCAACAACCACAGCAACATACCCTAACCGTTCAACACAGGCAATCTTAGTGCGAGAGAGAAAAAGAGAGAGAGAGAGAAACCTAGAAAGCGCACCGCGTTGTGCACGGGGTGTTAGCTGGCCGTTTGACTCCTGAGCAAATGCGAGTGTAAGGGTACAGAGTATGTTATAGTCGGGCTTGACCGACTTTCTTTCTTGTTTTTTTCATTGATTTCCCCAGAAGGCCTAGTCCACATATGCTCAACAATGTGAGATGGTCACTGCCAAATGAGTGCTAATGCCATTGAAAACACATATTATTTTACCATGGGTAACTTTACGTGGGTGACTAATAACGAGTCCGATACGATGGAGGAATTTGATTTGCCCAATCGTCCAGCTATGCTCCGACTCACTGCCAATTGTTGTCAGAGACGTTATTAGATCTAAACGAGAGCGTAAGTTAAAGTCGGCTCTAACCGACTTCGATATACCCGTTACTCATGGAAACAAATGTTTAATAGCCTTACTGTATGCCTGAGGTGGGTCAGCCGAAAAGTATGCAACATTTTTTAACTCGTCTCTCTCTCTCTCTCTCTCTCTCTCTCTCACTAAGATTGCTGCTGAACGCATTGCTTAGGTTATGAGTGGGGTGGGTGGTGGGTGTTAACTGATCGTTTTTTGCTCATAACTTGAGTATCGTTCATCCGATCTTTATCATTCCTTCAGCAAATCGATAAATAATTTTAAGAACTAGATATCTCTAGAAAGTACGAACCATCTATCATCAAAACTGTAGGAGATATGACGTTTTTTCCAAATTGCGGGGGCGTGAGGGGGCGTGGCAAAAATTGAAAATAAACTTGATCTGCGTGCAGACAATAGGAGTCTACATTTCAAATTTGGTTGCTCTAGCTCTTCTAGTCTCTGAGATCTAGGTGTTCATACAGACAGACGGACAGACGGACAGACGGACATGGCTATATCGACTCGGCTGTTGATGCTGATCAAGAATATATATACTTTATATGGTCGGAAATGATTCCTTCTGCCTGTTACATACATTTGCACGACTTTAGTAGACCCTTTTACTCTACGAGTAACGGGTATAAAAATGAGGCAAAAAACCTATACTTATGTAGGAACAAAATAATATAGACGAGAGCGTAAGTTAAAGTCGGCTCTAACCGACTTCGATATACCCGTTACTCATGGAAACAAATTTTTAATAGCCTTCCTGGGGTCCTGTCCACCTGAGGTGGGTCAGCCGAAAAGTATGCAACATTTTTTAACTCGGCTATTTATTATCCGCCAGATATTAATAGACATTTGGCAATTACTAAATCCAACATAAATGACTCCAAATTCATCACGATAAACAGATCAGACAACAAAACTTTTGAAAACGTATCACCTTTCCTAATAAGACAGTCGGTCAAGCCCGACTATTACATACTCTGCACCCTTAATGTCGCAGCTCGAATTTGGTCACGAGTCAGGCGGCCAGTTAACACACAACGCACAACGCAGTGCGCTCTCTAAGTCTCTCTCTCTCTTTCTCTCTCTCACTAAGATTGCTGCTGAACGCAATGCTTAGGTTATGGGTGGGGTGGGTGGTGGGTGTTAACTGACCGTTTTTTGCTCATAACTTGAGTATCGTTCATCCGATCTTTATCATTCCTTCAGCAAATCAATAAATAATTTTAAGTACTAGATATCTCTAGAAAGTACGAACCATCTATCATCAAAACTGTAGGAGATATGACGTTTTTTCCAAATTGCGGGGGCGTGAGGGGGCGTGGCAAAAATTGAAAATAAACTTGATCTGCGTGCAGACAAAAGGAGTCTACATTTCAAATTTGGTTGCTCTAGCTCTTCTAGTCTCTGAGATCTAGGTGTTCATACAGACGGACGGACGGACGGACAGACGGACAGACGGACAGACGGACATGGCTATATCGAATCGGCTGTTGATACTGATCAAGAATATATATACTTTATATGGTCGGAAATGATTCCTTCTGCCTGTTACATACATTTGCACGACTTTAGTATACCCTTTTACTCTACGAGTAACGGGTATAAATATAGAAAAAGCAAATTTAAAGCCCCGTACTCAGAACGACAGAAAATTCCTTTTGTCATATAAATAGAAACACTTTCTAACAGTACATGAGTATCAAAGCAAAGCAAAGGTGTTTCTAATTATTTGTATTTGAAATAATGTGCCGAAAGGAATTTTCTGTCGTTCTGAGTACGGGGCTTTAAAAAAAACGAAACAAAAATAATAAAGTTCATAAAACTTGAAACGAAATATCTCCGACCCGTTGGGGGAATATTTTTGTAGCCAGTCCGGCAAGCTTACTCTACTCGCAGTCGGGAGTGGTCAGAGATTTCCCCGAAGATAATTATAGACAGACGTTTTTAGTGACGTTTTATAACAGAACAAAAATATTGAGTCCATCGCCTGCACGGAGAGATGGTTCAGAGATTATAAATGTCGGAAGGTACTGCTACATACAAGAAATGAAAGAAGTATTCCCCAACCCATATTGATAGACGATTAATGACAAATATAAAGAAGAATCCTAGGCACATGGTATCGAAATATATTAATAAGGGGCTAAATTGAAGCTAAATACACAATGAGGAACTTGAATCCAATGCCGAATTATAGGTGAGTGGCGATCAGATAACTTTCCACACACTCGCAAAAAGTGTAAACCTCATCGTAAACAGGCCCATCCCCTATTTATGCAGACGATAAAGTAGAATGTGCACAATTTTAACACGATCTGATAAAAATTTCATAATTGGAATTGGAATGGTTCCTGTCCAAGTTACTTTGCCTAAAAAACCATCTAGAGGTCGTGGTTCTATCTTTATCAATTCTAAAATAATTCGCATTGGACTGTAGGATACTTCTAGGATGAGCCAAGCCAACAACACGCTAAGAGAAAAAGTGCAACTGTGCAACACTAAAAAGTTGATAGAGTCGAGACCAAAATATTCTGAAAGGGTATAATGATAGTACAAAAACCTTCGCTGGGTTTGGTCTGGTTAGCTGCCGTTTTCTTTTTATTGCACTTTGAAGTTTTCAGCTTCTGATTGGGATTTACAGCTCCATATCTCGTAAACTATTTAGAATTTCGCATTGACGTCTTAGAAGAAGTCGTTGGTCTTGGCTTAGCTTACAAAACATTCTTAAGTCATAAAAGTCACATCTTTATACCCAAAATTACAAAAATGTCTTTTCCCCTCATTTTGTACTATTTTTCAACTTTGTCTTGAAAACTGTAACGAATTTGACTAAGCAATACAGGACAAAAACGTAGCTTGGACTTAAATAAACAAACGATTGGAACATACCAACTTCATGTGATTGATCCTTCGTATTGTTACGGGCCCTTAAGTATGTAAAATTGGAACCAAAACTCGAAAAATGGCCATTTTTGGTACCAATTGGCCGACACAGTCAAAAATTTCGATTGTTTTGTATTAAATCAAGAAAATTGTAAAAAAAAACATAACTTAAAAACTGTAAATAAAAAAATTAAATATATTTACTTTTTTTACCGAAAATGTTCGTTTTGTCGAGTTTTTATGACAGTTGTACGTGTTTGTGGGCTTATAACTATATGAAAGAGTAACTCAATGAAGTTGGTTCGTCTAAGCTACAACTTTGTGCTGTATTACTTGTCCAAATTTAAAAACGGGTTTCCAGATGAAGTTGAAAAACTGTAGAAAAGTGGTAAAAACTTGGCTTTTTTGGGAAACTTTTGTTATTTTGAGTATGAAGATATAATTTTTTTGATTTGCTACAAAGAAATGTTTTGTAGGCTAAGCCAAGAGCAACAACCTAGTTAAAGATTTCAAAGCAAAATTCAAAATAGTTTACGAGATATCTTACGAGAGCTGAAAAGTTCAAAGTGCAATAAAAAGAAAACGGCAGCTAATCAGACCAAACCAAGACAGGGTTTTTATACTACCATCACACCCTTTCAGAATTTTTTGATCTCGATCGACCCCATCAACTTTTTTGAGTTCAAAAATGTGTCACAGTGTTATCAGGCATGTTTTGTTTTTGTGTTATCAATTCCGAATTAAATTGCTAATGAATCAACAACATTTACAGTCGAAGATGAGAGAGGCTGACTTTTAGGTTTCACTTTTCGGTTTGGCTGGGCAATGCCAAATTCTGAACACATTACACAACAAAATTCCTTGTAAATCAATTAAAGACTTAAATGCAAATCAAATTTCGCTTACAATTTCTAAATGGATCGCAGAATTAAGGAAAATTCACTTTATGTACATCTAGCAACTGTACGAGTGAGTAATTTGGCATTTACTTTTCATTCCACCGTCCAACAAGCAATACTTTTAAAAACGAATAACTTTTTCGTTTTGGTGTTGCGAGAACACGATTCAATTCCACTTTCGAAAAGTTGCCGTGGAAGTGAGAACATGCCTGTATATTTCGGCTCCCTAGATGAGTCAAAACCCTTTCTTTTGGAGCGATGTCTTAAGAATTGGTAACGTTTTCAAGTCTCGAAAGTAAGTCCACTAAATGCCAAGATGATTTTTTAAAAGAATGAAACGAGACTAGGATTGGACAAGAAGTATAAGGAATTGGAAATGGTAACGCTCTGTTCCGACCATGGAAATGGCGCTTGACATTAGATGAAACTTCTCTGAACTATTTTCCACCCACCAAATTGAGGTATAGTTCAAGGCGCGTTTTTTTTTTGATGTGGTTTCCCAGAAGGCCTAGTCCACATATGCTCAACAATGTGAGATGGTCACTTCAAAATGAATGTTAATGCCTTTGAAGAATAAAAATAATTTTATCATACGGTGTGTAACTAATAACGACTCCGACACGATGGGGGAATTTTATTTGCCCAATCTGCCAGCTATGCCCCGACTCACAGCCAATTGTAGTCAGAGACGTTATTAGATTTAACACCTATGATTAAGTAGGATAGGAAAAATATAGAAAAAGCAAATAAATATTAGTCTACCTCTAAGACTTTGGGACTATGTCATATCAAAAAATATGTGAAAACATAAGCAGTTTTTTATGCAAAAAAAATCATAAAATTCAAATTGTAAACCAACTCATGGCTGATCGAAAGGAGCAAGTCAAACTAAGGAAGCGCTTAAGTCCCGTTATGTTTTTTTCAAAAGATTTCAAAATCTTGCTAAGTGATTACAGTTAAAAGGTTTGACTAAGAAACAGATACGACGTCGCTCGCAAAAGCTTTGCATGAATTAACACCAGATCGAAGGTTAATGAATTAAAAAATAAAGGATGAATGACGGGATGCTCAACGAGGAGACTGAATTTGTCATTACCGACCAATCGAATCTTTTTATAATGAAAACCTGTGCGATCCCAAGTAGAATTTGTGTGCAATTTGTGCCTGGTTTATCTATGGCTCATGTATTAACCGTAATAAACGACAGCACCAATTCCATTGCTCCAAATGCTGGATTAGCCTTAAGGATCCCGCTGGCATGATCGCGCACATCCTGTCTGAGCATCCGAGTGAGCGGTTGCAGCCAGTGCAAATATATCAGCGCAACGGTATATAAATAATAAAGAAAATCATAGAGAAATAATCATACTGTCCCAGAAGAGATCAAAAATTAAATCGAACCGGGAGCATTCTTTACAAATTGCAGTCCAAATCAATCATTTTGGACATTTCCTGCGTAGCAGTACAAGAGAAGAACAGAGTTCCTCAAAATTAAAATAAAATATATAGTCCATTTAAAAAGGTCATTTAGATCATCTAAAACAATATAGGAGCACCGTGACTCCTCGACGCAATGGATTTCAAGTTGAAATATAACAGAAACGGATAGTCTTAGCAGCGCCTTTTCGTTAGGTTTTGGTACCCACCGCTGATCCCTTTTTAAGGGCTTAAACAAGTTTTCGTAATTCGAATCGTTTCACAATGAAAACCTGTGCGATCCCAAGTAGAATTTGTGTGCAATTTGTGCCTGGTTTATCTATGGCTCATGTATTAACCGTAATAAGCGACAGCACCAATTCCATTGCTCCAAATGCTGGATTGGCCTTAAGGATCCCGCTGGCATGATCACGCACATCCTGTCCGAGCATCCGAGTGAGCGGTTGCAGCCAGTGCAAATATATCAGCGCAACGGTATATAAATAATAAAGAAAATCATAGAGAAATAATCATACTGTCCCAGAAGAGATCAAAAATTAAATCGAACCGGGAGCATTCTTTACAAATTGCAGTCCAAATCAATCATTTTGGACATTTCCTGCGTAGCAGTACAAGAGAAGGTCAGAGCTCCTCAATTAAAATAAAATATACAGTCCATCATTTAAAAAGGACGTTTAGATCATCTAAAACAATATAGGAGCACCGTGACTCCTCGACGCAATAGATTTCAAGTAGAAAAATAAAAGAAACGGATAGTCTTAGTAGCGCCGTTTCTTTAGGTTTTGGTACCAACCGCTGATCCCTTTTTAAGGGCTTAAACAAGTTTTCGTAATTCGAATCTTTTTACAATGAAAACCTGTGCGATCCCAAGTAGAATTTGTGTGCAATTTGTGCATGGTTTATCTCCCATTGCGGCTCTATTTATGGCTCATTCATTAAGCGTAATAAACGACAGCACCAATTCCATTGCTCCAAATGCTGGATTGGCCTTAAGGATCCCGCTGGCATGATCGCGCACATCCTGTCTGAGCATCCGAGTGAGCGGTTGCAGCCAGTGCAAATATATCAGCGCAACGGTATATAAATAATAAAGAAAATCATAGAGAAATAATCATACTGTCCCAGAAGAGATCAAAAATTAAATCGAACCGGGAGCATTCTTTACAAATTGCAGTCAATCAATCATTTTGGACATTTCCTGCGTAGCAGTACAAGAGAAGGTCAGAGCTCCTCAAAATTAAAATAAAATATACAGTCCATCATTTAAAAAGGACGTTTAGATCATCTAAAACAATATAGGAGCACCGTGACTCCTCGACGCAATGGATTTCAAGTTGAAATATAACAGAAACGGATAGTCTTAGTAGCGCCGTTTCTTTAGGTTTTGGTACCAACCGCTGATCCCTTTTTAAGGGCTTAAACAAGTTTTCGTAATTCGAATCTTTTTACAATGAAAACCTGTGCGATCCCAAGTAGAATTTGTGTGCAATTTGTGCATGGTTTATCTCCCATTGCGGCTCTATTTATGGCTCATTCATTAAGCGTAATAAACGACAGCACCAATTCCATTGCTCCAAATGCTGGATTGGCCTTAAGGATCCCGCTGGCATGATCGCGCACATCCTGTCTGAGCATCCGAGTGAGCGGTTGCAGCCAGTGCAAATATATCAGCGCAACGGTATATAAATAATAAAGAAAATTATAGAGAAATAATCATACTGTCCCAGAAGAGATCAAAAATTAAATCGAACCGAGAGAGCATTCTTTGCAAATTGAAATACAATTACAACAAAAGAAATTAAAATAATGTTCAATATAAATTCCAAACCAATTATTTTGGTCAATAGATTAAATAAGAACAATTTCGCCTTCTCACATTAGCTCGCTGTCAAAGGGCTCTTTGTTCAGCTACCCGGAGGATACCTAGCCCCCACTTCAAATGACGAAGTGGCTGGACTGGAGGTTGTGAGCTGCTTGGCCTGAACGAAATGAGGAATCGCTCTGGCCATTCCCAGGTGAATGGCGATCAGATAACTTTCCGGACACTTACAAAATAAGTGTGCACCTCATCGTAAACAGGCCCATCCCCCATTAAGACGACAGACGGAAAAGTGGCCTAATAATTGAACTTGGCATTTAAAAAGTTATGCGAGTGCTGAGCACCAAATGTACACAGTATATATTAAGAGTGTGCAAAAGTATGTAACAGGGAGATGGAATTATTTCCGACCCCTGTGAGCGAAAATATTGTATGTGCCAAAAACCAAATTTTACAGGAGAGCGTTGTTTCTACTTTTCGATGCGGTGGCTGGCAACATCGCTATCAAACTTTGACAAAATGCAACAATTATGAACTTATTTAACTAATCTTATAACCATTTTTGTGAAAAACCAGGGACCGTTAATGATTATTTGTAAATATTGCATCCAATAAACTCATCCACTTGGAGGGCCCGTATGAAAAAAAGGAGTATACAAAAATATGATTATATTTCGATAGTCTATTCATTTCTCCAACGAGTTTTATTTTTTTATTTTTATTTTATTGCTCAATGGTCAATGATTATTTTTTGTATTTTCAGGAAATAATCATTATGACTTGAGTAAAATAAATGAAAATCAAAATAAATAAAATAAAACTCTGACGATAATAATTATATATATAGTGAGGAACAAAATAAAAATCAAAACAATCATTACAGATAGATTTCATAATCGTTACGGTCCCTGGAAAAAACTGATCATTTTCCCCACATACGATATTTTTACCCATAAAATTTTTTAAGTGCTTCGTCAAGTTTGGCACTTATGATAATTTGTAAAATTGTTCAAATTGTACAAAATATATAAAAAACAAATAAAAAATTAGAGGAAAGCTAACTTCGGCTCGACCGAAGTTTTTATACTTTTGTAGCTTGTATAATTTATATAAATTAGTAGCCTGATTCCACTGACCCAAATATGTACATTCGTCCAAATGTACACATTTTTGACAAGGCCTCCTATATACATTTTCGACACCCAATTTCTATGCCAGCTATACTATATAGATGTCCTATCAAACTTGGTGGAATTATGTGAAAGCATAGAAAACTTAGAAATACGAGGTTTGGGGAAGTTTGCGTTGAAGACAAAAAAGTTTTTATCACTAAAACAACATTTTCCGATGGTTTTAATGGCAGCCGATTTGGCCGGTTCCGACAAATGTGCAGCGTATTTGTAGCAAAAGACTTCGTGCAAAGTTGGGTTAAGATAGCTTTAAAACTGACGGAGGAGACAGCATAGAAACAGACGGACATGGCTATATCAACTCAGCTCGTCATGCTGATCAAGAATATAAATACTTTGTATGGTCGGAGATGCTTTCTTTTATGCGTTACAAATATCTGGACAATTTTAATATACAAGGGTATAAAAATTAGTACATACAGGTTCATTACTGGATCCTAGTTAAACAAGAAAAGTTACTTTCACCTCTAAATAAAAAATTTTGTGCAGCGCAGCGTAAATAGGGATTAACAAAGTAAGTAAATAGATTAGTTCTATTCGTCGCTTTCAACCAACTAGTCTTTTATGTGTAACGAATGTTGCATATTTAAATATTCAATTTGATATTTTGGTGGTATTCCATTTTATAAACAAAAACTTTGCAAGTCAATCAATTTTTTGTCAAAAAGTCATGCGATAATAATTTCATGCGCGAATAATGGTGGACCATTCACGAGGCGCCCAAATGGTACGATTTAGCACAAAACCTACCATATTTTTGTTGATTATAAAGCCGCCTTCGACACGCCGATGAGGTCAAGGTTCTTTGACGCCCTGTCTAACTTTGGTATACCAGCAAAGTATGTTCGACTTTGCATGAAGATGTTGAGAAGCACTCAAAGCTTTGTCAAAATAGGAAAGAACCTTCCCGAACCATTTGATACCAAAAGGTGCAAAAGAGGTGACTGGTGCATTGCGTACAACCCCAACAGATGCACTTAAGACAATGTTACATCTTATGCCTTTAGATCTTCTGTGAAGAGAAATAGCCAGTAACACCGCTATCACGCTAAAAGAGAACGCGGTACCTGCAAATGTAGTAACTCTGGCCACATCTCTATAATTCTGCATCAAGTGGCGGTACCGCCAATGCTGCATTCTGATCATTGTAGTGTTTACCAAGCAGAGGTTGTGGCCATGCAGGAGGCTACCAACTTGCTGGAAATCCTCGCAATCAAAGAAAGTAAAGTATTCATTTTCACAGATAGTCAAGCTGCATTAAAATACCCTGACGACAGGAAGTATAAGACATTGCAAAGGTAAAGCTCTGTTAATACCTGGGTATGGTCCTGGACAGCAAGCAGAGTTGAAAACCCAAGGGTGTATTCATCCAAGATGAAGCTGAGCAGTAAATGGGGCCTCCTTTCACTTTCACTAATGCATGTGATCTACATCTCAGTGGTGGTCCAAGTCCGTTTTAAACGAGTATTTATGCGGTGGCCAGCACAGGAAAAGAAGACTTACTTCAAGATTAAGGAGTTGTCTTGGGGATGTGAGGTCACTGTAACGATAGCATAAGAAATCATGGTCAATGTTTAGTATAGGTACACACACCAAAGAAATGTTTTAAAAATGTCATCGATGGACCGCGAATTATTAAGAATTTACGTGCAGAAATTAATTGGCAGAAAACCGCGATTTCTTTTTAAATGCATTTTTGCCCACACAAAATTTGTATTGTCGCATATGCTTTTCACTAATGCATGTGAATTATTTTGTTTTGATTTAAAATAAATTTCATACAAATTTTATATGTTTGATATTTACCCTCTTTTTTATTTGAGCTGACAACCCTAAAGTGTGCGTGGAAAACTTTTACTGCGTTTAGTGGGCAGAGTGCCTGAGATGACCCCGTGGCATGGAGCAATGACTATTATGGACAAAATATTGGCTATGTCCCTCAATTTTCAGTGATTTTCAGTTGGGAACGAGAATCTTTACTTAAAACTATAATCGTCCGGGAAAACACGTTGGTTAGAGCGAGATGGACATTGTGTGACATGCGAAAATGACAGCCAATGACAATTGTTTCGACTGTGACGGAATTACATACATACATACATATGTATGTATGTATGCAGCCGATGGCTTTCTCGCTAAGGTTAGGTTAGGTTAGGTTGAGGCCACATGGGCCTTTTTCTCTAAGCAGTTCATTGCTACTCACCACTTTCGCTGCATCGATTTGGATAGTTGGTAACGACTGTACCCAAATGCCCAGCTGGCAAAGCACTAGCGCCTGGCCAGAAGCCGAAGGGACGTATGTTTCCACAGTCTTTAGTTTAACGTTGATTTTATTCGTTATTTATGGGAGAGCCCAGGGTTCGTCTTCATCCGGTTAGGACCAAATTTCCAGCATGCATTGCTTTAAGTGCTGATAATCCAAATCCAGATCGGGATCCTCGTGTAATGCAGGGGTCAACTGTATTAACATAGCTTGCGGCAGAGTCTGATGCAAAAAGTGGTTTAAATGCACAATGGCCGCCAGACATTGGACAAAGGCACCGGAGGCGTTAGCCGGCACAGGATTTATATTTATAACCATGATGCTTCACTTTACCTAATCTAAACCGAACTGAGCTCGTCTGGCTGCAGAGAAGAAATGAAAGACAAAATGGGATGAAAAGACGAACTTTGAGCTGAGGATGGGCCTTCGTTTATCGATTTACGATTTATCGATTAATCAACATTTACACTTAAGTGAGTTTGCTATCGATATCGTTATCGACACAATAACTCAGAGTTGCTTATAGCCTATTTCCACTGGCTTCATTTCTTATCATTTTCATTACTAAAAATGATGCTGTTTCCATTGACAAATCTTCATCATTTTGATATTCGCAATGCCACGTTGACAAAAAACGCTGAATGGTTTGATTTAAACAACAGGCGTCACTTTCAAACTCACGGGGAGTTTTTGCAATATTTACCCAAAAGTAGACATACCCGGCAGGAAAGCAATTACCCTGGGCGAACGCATTGTTAACGCCCTGAATTATCAGCAGAAAGCTAAATAGACAACTTTTTTTGACTATTTTATATTTTAAACAAAATTGCGCCTACTTTCTAAATTCAAATCAACATTTTATTGGTGATGACACTTTCTGTTTCCTGAGAGTCACGAGTAGTGCCAGAGAGTAGCGAGTACTTTTTTAAAATATACCAAATTCCTTTGTGGGGACTCCATCATTTTTGAGAAGTTAAAGAAATGAACGGCAAAATAAACAACAATTTGTATGGAAGAAATAATATAATTTTCTTCATTTCTTGTCATTTCAAGAAAGGAGGCTTCATTTCTTTGGTGGAAATAGGCTATAAATTAAATTAAATGTGGTCAAAGTTAATTCTAGATATATAGCATAACACTTTACCTTTTTTGAGCCCGTAATCACAAATGATTGCGGTTGAAAATTATAATATTCTTTATTGCTTCCAGGTTAATGCACATTGGTCAGAATGTCAATTTTTCATGTATTTATAATAGAGTTGCACTCGTGACGGGAATTCGAACATGTCACGGTGTGTCATGACGTGATCGTAAACAAACACAGAGTTTCGTGAGTGAGCATCAGTGATCCATGCATTTTTCGTGAGTGAACTAAAGTCAAACATCGTGATTGCAGTATTCACGTAATTTTTTAAAATTATTTCCTGTAGAAAATGTATCAGGATTTTAGGATCTCTTGTAAATTTGATCGTATTTTCAATATTTAAGAAGGCATTCCATGAAAGTACTAAGCATTCCAGCGCAAACAAAAGCGCGAAACTTGCAATATTATTTTAAGAGAATTTATTAAAGCGCTTGCAAAATTTTCAAATGACCTAAAATAATTATGAAGATTGGATGGCAATTGAAGACGAGAATAAAATAGGGATGTTTGTAAACCAAAATCAGCGAAATTTGACAAATTTTCATTTGAATATTTAAGAAAGCGCAGCCGACTAAGGGCGTAGATGAACACTCCAAAATATTTCGAAATTTTAAAATTTTTCATGACGTAAGATTATGATGAAGATTTAATGGACGAGACATGATGACGGGTAAATAGAAGGTGTAAATCAAACGGACTAAAAAATCGTGAAATTAAAAAAAAAAGTTTTAAAGAATTTAGATTATCATGAAGATTGAATAGATGGCAATTGCCAAGTAAGCTACACTTCTTCGTTTGATGTTAAAAATTCTAAAGGGGCTACCTAGATTTAAATGGCTCTTGACATTGGATGAAACTTCTCTGAACTATTTTCCACACCACCAGTTTGAGGTATAGTTCAAGGCGCGTTTTTTTTTTGATGTGGTTTCCCCAGATAGGCCTAGTCCACATTTGCTCAACAATGTGAGATGGTCACTGCAAAACGAATGTTAATGCCAATTGAAGAATAAAAATAATTTTATCATACGGTGTGTAACTAATAACGACTCCGACACGATGGGGGAATTTTATTTGCCCAATCGGCCAGCTATGCCCCGATTCACAGCCAATTGTAGTCAGAGACGTTATTAGATTTAACACCTATGATTAGGTACGAAAGGAAAAATATAGAAAAAGCAAATAAATATTAGTCTACCTCTAAGACTTTGGGACTATGTCATATCGAAAAACATGTAGATACAAATAGCAGTTTGTGCTTAAAAAATCATAAAATTCAAATTGTAAACCAACTCATGGCTGATCAAAAGGAGCAAGTCAAACTAAGGAAGCGCTTAGGTCCCGTTGTGTTTTTTGATTACAGTGAAAAGGTTTGACTAAGAAACAGATACGACGACCCGCTCGCAAAAGCTTGGCATGAATTGACACCAGATCGAAGGTTTATGAATTAAAAAATAAAAAAGGATGTATGACGGGATGCTCAACGAGGAGACCGAATTTGTCATTACCGACCAATCGAATCTTTTTACAATGAAAACCAGTGCGATCCCAAGTAGAATTTGTGTGCAATTTGTGCCTGGTTTATCTATGGCTCATGTATTAACCGTAATAAACGACAGCACCAATTCCATTGCTCCAAATGCTGGATTGGCCTTAAGGATCCCGCTGGCATGATCGCGCAGATCCTGTCTGAGCATCCGAGTCAGCGGTTGCAGCCAGTGCAAATATATCAGCGCAACGGTATATAAATAATAAAGAAAATCATAGAGAAATAATCATACTGTCCCACAAGAGATCAAAAATTAAATCGAACCGGGAGCATTCTTTATAAATTGCAGTCCAAATCAATCATTTTGGACATTTCCTGCGTAGCAGTACAAGAGAAGGACAGAGCTCCTCAAAATTAAAATAAAATATACAGTCCATTTAAAAAGGTCGTTTAGATCATCTAAAACAATAAAGGAGCACCGTGACTCCTCGACGCAATGGATTTCAAGTTGAAATATAACAGAAACGGATAGTCTTAGTAGCGCCGTTTCTTTAGGTTTTGGTACCTACCGCTGATCCCTTTTTAAGGGTTTAAACAAGTTTTCGTAATTCGAATCTGTTTACAATGAAAACCTGTGCGATCCCAAGTAGAATTTGTGTGCAATTTGTGCCTGGTTTATCTGCCCACTGCGGCTCAATTTATGGCTCATGCATTAACCGTAATAAACGACAGCACCAATTCCATTGCTCCAAATGCTGGATTGGCCTTAAGGATCCCGCTGGCATGATCGCGCAGATCCTGTCTGAGCATCCGAGTCAGCGGTTGCAGCCAGTGCAAATATATCAGCGCAACGGTATATAAATAATAAAGAAAATCATAGAGAAATAATCATACTGTCCCACAAGAGATCAAAAATTAAATCGAACCGGGAGCATTCTTTATAAATTGCAGTCCAAATCAATCATTTTGGACATTTCCTGCGTAGCAGTACAAGAGAAGGACAGAGCTCCTCAAAATTAAAATAAAATATACAGTCCATTTAAAAAGGTCGTTTAGATCATCTAAAACAATAAAGGAGCACCGTGACTCCTCGACGCAATGGATTTCAAGTTGAAATATAACAGAAACGGATAGTCTTAGTAGCGCCGTTTCTTTAGGTTTTGGTACCTACCGCTGATCCCTTTTTAAGGGCTTAAACAAGTTTTCGTAATTCGAATCTGTTTACAATGAAAACCTGTGCGATCCCAAGTAGAATTTGTGTGCAATTTGTGCCTGGTTTATCTGCCCACTGCGGCTCAATTTATGGCTCATGTATTAACCGTAATAAACGACAGCACCAATTCCATTGCTCCAAATGCTGGATTGGCCTTAAGGATCCCGCTGGCATGATCGCGCACATCCTGTCTGAGCATCCGAGTCAGCGGTTGCAGCCAGTGCAAATATATCAGCGCAACGGTATATAAATAATAAAGAAAATCATAGAGAAATAATCATACTGTCCCAGAAGAGATCAAAAATTAAATCGAACCGGGAGCATTCTTTATAAATTGCAGTCCAAATCAATCATTTTGGACATTTCCTGCGTAGCAGTACAAGAGAAGGACAGAGCTCCTCAAAATTAAAATAAAATATACAGTCCATTTAAAAAGGTCGTTTAGATCATCTAAAACAATAAAGGAGCACCGTGACTCCTCGACGCAATGGATTTCAAGTTGAAATATAACAGAAACGGATAGTCTTAGTAGCGCCGTATTCGTTAGGTTTTGGTACCTACCGCTGATCCCTTTTTAAGGGCTTAAACAAGTTTTCGTAATTCGAATCTGTTTACAATGAAAACCTGTGCGATCCCAAGTAGAATTTGTGTGCAATTTGTGCCTGGTTTATCTGCCCACTGCGGCTCAATTTATGGCTCATGCATTAACCGTAATAAACGACAGCACCAATTCCATTGCCCCAAATGCTGAATTGGCCTTAAAGATCCCGCTGGCATGATCGCACACATCCTGTCTGAGCATCCAAGTGAGCGGTTGCAGCCAGTGCAAATATATCAGCGCAACGGTATATAAATAATAAAGAAAATCATAGAGAAATAATCATACTGTCCCAGAAGAGATCAAAAATTAAATCGAACCGGGAGCATTCTTTACAAATTGCAGTCCAAATCAATCATTTTGGACATTTCCTGCGTAGCAGTACAAGAGAAGGACAGAGCTCCTCAAAATTAAAATAAAATATACAGTCCATTTAAAAAGGTCGTTTAGATCATCTAAAACAATAAAGGAGCACCGTGACTCCTCGACGCAATGGATTTCAAGTTGAAATATAACAGAAACGGATAGTCTTAGTAGCGCCTATTCGTTAGGTTTTGGTACCCACCGCTGATCCCTTTTTAAGGGCTTAAACAAGTTTTCGTAATTCGAATCTGTTTACAATGAAAACCTGTGCGATCCCAAGTAGAATTTGTGTGCAATTTGTGCCTGGTTTATCTGCCCAGTGCGGCTCAATTTATGGCTCATGCATTAACCGTAATAAACGACAGCACAAATTCCATTGCTCCAAATGCTGGATAGGCCTTATGGATCCCGCTGGCGTGATCGCGCACATCCTGTCTGAGCATCCAAGTCAGCGGTTGCAGCCAGTGCAAATATATCAGCGCAACGGTATATAAATAATAAAGAAAATCATAGAGAAATAATCATACTGTCCCAGAAGAGATCAAAAATTAAATCGAACCGGGAGCATTCTTTACAAATTGCAGTCCAAATCAATCATTTTGGACATTTGCTGCGTAGCAGTACAAGAGAAGGTCAGAGCTCCTCAAAATTAAAATAAAATATACAGTCCATTTAAAAAGGTCGTTTAGATCATCTTAAACAATATAGGAGCACCGTGACTCCTCGACGCAATGGATTTCAAGTAGAAAAATAAAAGAAACGGATAGTCTTAGTAGCGCCGTTTCTTTAGGTTTTGGTACCCACCGCTGATCCCTTTTTAAGTGCTTAAACAAGTTTTCGTAATTCGAATCTGTTTACAATGAAGATCTGTGCGATCCCAAGTAGAATTTGTGTGCAATTTGTGCCTGGTTTATCTGCCCACTGCGGCTCAATTTATGGCTCATGCATTAACCGTAATAAACGACAGCACCAATTCCATTGCTCCAAATGCTGGATTGGCCTTAAGGATCCCGCTGGCATGATCGCGCACATCCTGTCTGAGCATCCGAGTCAGCGGTTGCAGCCAGTGCAAATATATCAGCGCAACGGTATATAAATAATAAAGAAAATCATAGAGAAATAATCATACTGTCCCAGAAGAGATCAAAAATTAAATCGAACCGGGAGCATTCTTTACAAATTGCAGTCCAAATCAATCATTTTGGACATTTCTTGCGTAGCAGTACAAGAGAAGGTCAGAGCTCCTCAAAATTAAAATAAAATATACAGTCCATTTAAAAAGGTCGTTTAGATCATCTAAAACAATATAGGAGCACCGTGACTCCTCGACGCAATGGATTTCAAGTTGAAATATAACAGAAACGGATAGTCTTAGTAGCGCCTATTCGTTAGGTTTTGGTACCCACCGGTGATCCCTTTTTAAGGGCTTAAACAAGTTTTCGTAATTCGAATCTTTTTATAATGAAAACCTGTGCGATCCCAAGTAGAATTTGTGTGCAATTTGTGCCTGGTTTATCTCCCATTGCGGCTCAATTTATGGCTCATGTATTAACCGTAATAAACGACAGCACCAATTCCATTGTCCCAAATGCTGGATTGGCCTTAAGGATCCCGCTGGCATGATCACGCACATCCTGTCCGAGCATCCGAGTCAGCGGTTGCAGCCAGTGCAAATATGTCAGCGCAACGGTATATAAATAATAAAGAAAATCATAGAGAAATAATCATACTGTCCCACAAGAGATCAAAAATTAAATCGAACCGAGAGAGCATTCTTTACAAATTGCAGTCCAAATCAATCATTTTGGACATTTCCTGCATAGCAGTACAAGAGAAGAACAGAGCTCCTCAAAATTAAAATAAAATATACAGTCCATTTAAAAAGGTCGTTTAGATCATCTAAAACAATATAGGAGCACCGTGACTCCTCGACGCAATGGATTTCAAGTTGAAATATAACAGAAACGGATAGTCTTAGTAGCGCCTATTCGTTAGGTTTTGGTACCCACCGGTGATCCCTTTTTAAGGGCTTAAACAAGTTTTCGTAATTCGAATCTTTTTATAATGAAAACCTGTGCGATCCCAAGTAGAATTTGTGTGCAATTTGTGCCTGGTTTATCTCCCATTGCGGCTCAATTTATGGCTCATGTATTAACCGTAATAAACGACAGCACCAATTCCATTGTCCCAAATGCTGGATTGGCCTTAAGGATCCCGCTGGCATGATCACGCACATCCTGTCCGAGCATCCGAGTCAGCGGTTGCAGCCAGTGCAAATATGTCAGCGCAACGGTATATAAATAATAAAGAAAATCATAGAGAAATAATCATACTGTCCCACAAGAGATCAAAAATTAAATCGAACCGAAAGCATTCTTCACAAATTGCAGTCCAAATCAAGCATTTTGGACATTTCGTGCGTAGCAGTACAAGAGAAGGTCAGAGCTCCTCAAAATTAAAATAAAATATATATTCCATTTAAAAAGGCCGTTTAGATCAACTAAAACAATAAAGGAGCACCGTGACTCCTCGACGCAATGGATTCCAAGTTGAAATATAACAGAAACGGATAGTCTTAGTAGCGCCGTTTCTTTAGGTTTTGGTACCCACCGCTGATCCCTTTTTAAGTGCTTAAACAAGTTTTCGTAATTCGAATCTGTTTACAATGAGATCTGTGCGATCCCAAGTAGAATTTGTGTGCAATTTATGCCTGGTTTATCTGTCCACTGCGGCTCAATTTATGGCTCATGCATTAACCGTAATAAACGACAGCACCAATTCCATTGCTTCAAATGCTGGATTGGCCTTAAGGATCCCGCTGGCATGATCGCGCACATCCTGTCTGAGCATCCGAGTCAGCGGTTGCAGCCAGTGCAAATATATCAGCGCAACGGTATATAAATAATAAAGAAAATAATAGAGAAATAATCATACTGTCCCAGAGGAGATCAAAAATTAAATCGAACCGGGAGAGCATTCTTTGTAAATTGAAATACAAATACAACAAAAGAAATTAAAATAATGTTCAATATAAATTCCAAACCAATTATTTTGGTCAATAGATTAAATAAGAACAATTTCGCCTTCTCACATTAGCTCGCTGTCAAAGGGCTCTTTGCTCAGCTACCCGGAGGATACCTAGTCCCCACTTCAAATGACGAAGTGGCTGAACTGGAGGTTGTGAGCTGCTTGGCCTGAACGAAATGAGGAATCGCTCTGGCCATTCCCAGGTGAATGGCAATCAGATAACTTTTCGCACACTTACAAAATAAGTGTGCACCTCATCGTAAACAGGCCCATCCCCCATTAAGACGACAGACGGAAAAGTGGCCTAATAATTGAACTTGGCATTTAAAAAGTTGTGCGAGTGCTCAGCACCAAAGGTGCACAGTATTTATTAAGAGTGTGCAAACGTATGTAACAGGGAGAAGGAATTATTTCCGACCCCTTTAAGTATTTCGACCCCTGTGAGCGAAAATATCGTATGTGCCAAAACCCAAATTTTACAGGAGAGCGTTGTTTCTACTTTTCGATGCGGTGGCTGGCAACATCGCTACCAAATTTTAACAAAATGCAACAATTATGAACTTATTTAACTAATCTTATAACCATTTTTTTCGAAAATAGAAGACTAGTGTGTTTTCAAATAATCAAACAGTCTCACCGAGCGAAACTATCATAGGTAGAATTGTTTACTGGATCCTAGTTACCCAAGAAAAGTTACTTTCACCTCTAAATAAAAAACTTTGTGCAGCGCAGCGTAAATAGGGCTCAACAAAGTAAGTAAATAGATTAGTTCTATTCGTCGCTTTCAACCAACTAGTCTTTTATATGTAACGAATGTTGCAGATTTAAATATTCAATTTGATATGTGGTATTCCATTTTATAAACAAAAACTTAGCAAGTCAATCAATTTTTTGTCAAAAAGTTTTATGCGATAATAATTTAATTATCATTTTCTGAGAACTATCGAATTAACTTTATTGTTGTTTGATTGAACCATGTTTTTTTTTGAAATCGTGCGATACGAAGCGAATTTATATTCAATTTAATTTTACTAAGAAGTTATGAATTCGCAATTGACCTACAGTTTTGAAAATCGGTATGCCTCATTTCGATGCAGGCATAGCACGATGGGATGGTTCGCGAGCAGCGAATAATGGTGGAACATTAACGAGGCGCCCAAATGGTACGATTTAGCAAAAACTCCTACCATATTTTTGTTGATTATACCTTTATTATGCCTTCGACACGCCGATGAGGTCAAGGTTCTTTGACGGTTCTAACTTTGGTATACCAGCAAAGTATGTTCGACTTTGCATGAAGATGTTGAGAAGCACTCAAAGCTCTGTCAAAATAGGAAAGAACCTTCCCGAACCATTTGATACCAAAAGGTGCAAAAGAGGTGACTGGTGCATTGCGTACAACCCCAACAGATGCACTTAACACAATGTTACATCTTATGCCTTTAGATTTTCTGTGAAGAGAAATAGAAACCGCTATCACGCTGAGAGAAAGCGGTACCTGGAAATATAGTAACTCTGGCCACTCCTCTATAATTCTGCATCAAGTGGCGGTACCGCCAATGCTTGACTACTGCATCCCAACCATAACGATTACCACAAGCTTAAAGTCACCATACCGAGTCGGCTGGACTGGAACTCAATGCCTCACTGAAAACCGAATGCCATCAATTTCTACACTGGTGACTCCAAACTGGTTGGACAGTTGGAGAAGGAGTCTTCAGTCCAGAGCTCGGGATCAAAACATCATTTTGACTTCCTGATCATTGTAGTGTTTACCAAGCAGAGGTTGTAGCCATGCAGGAGGCTACCAACCTGCTGGAAAACCTCGCAATCCAAGAAAGTAAAGTATTCATTTTCGCAGATAGTCAAGCTGCATTAAAATACCCTGACGACAGGAAGTATAAGACATTGCAAAGGTAAAGCTCTGTTAATACCTGGGTATGGTCCTGGACAGCAAGCAGAGTTGAAAACCCAAGGGTGTATGCATCCAAGATGAAGCTGAGCAGTAAATGGGGCCTCCTTTCACTTTCAATAATGCATGTGATCTACATCTCAGTGGTGGTCCAAGTCCGTTTTAAACGAGTATTTATGCGGTGGCCAGCAAAGGAAAAGATGACTTACTTCAACATTAAGAAGTTGGTCTTGGGGATGTGAGGTCACTATAACGATAGCATAAGAAATCATGGTCAAGTATTTAGTATAGGTACATACACCAAAGAAATGTTTTACAAAATGTCATCGATGGACCGTGAATTATTAAGAATTTACGTGCAGAAATTAATTGACAGAGACCTCGCGGTTTCTTTTCAAATTCATTTTGAAGTTAGCATTTTTGCCCACACAAAATTTGTATTGTCGCATATGCTTTTCGAATTATTTTTTTTGATTTAAAATTAATTTCATACAAATTTATATGTTTGATATTTACCCTCTTTTTTATTTGAGCTGACAACCCTAAAGTGTGCGTGGAAAACTTTTACTGCATTAAGTGGGCAGAGTGCCTGAGATGACCCCGTGGCATGGAGCAATGACTATTATGGACAAAATATTGGCTATGTCCCTCAATTTTCAGTGATTTTCAGCTGGGAACGAGAATCTTTACTCAAAACTATAATCGTCACGGGAAAACACGTTGGTTAGAGCGAGATGGACATTGTGTGACATGCGAAAATGACAGCCAATGACAATTGTTTCGACTGTGACGGAATTACATACATACATACATATGTATGTATGTATGCAGCCCATGGCTTTCTCGCTAAGGTTAGGTTAGGTTGAGGCTGAGGCCACATGGGCCTTTTTCTCTAAGCAGTTCATTGCTACTTACCACTTTCGCTGCATCGATTTGGATAGTTGGTAACGACTGTACCCAATGCCCAGCTGGCAAAGCACTAGCGCCTGGCCAGAAGCCGAAGGGACGTATGGTTCCACAGTCTTTAGTTTAACGTTGATTTTATTCGTCATTTATGGGAGAGCCCAGGGTTCGTCTTCATCCGGTTAGGACCAAATTCCCAGCATGCATTGCTTTAAGTGCTGATAGTCCAAATCCAGATCGGGATCCTCGTGTAATGCAGGGGTCAACTGTATTAACATAGCTTGCGGCAGAGTCTGATGCAAAAAGTGGTTTAAATGCACAATGGCCGTCAGACCTTGGACAAACGCACCGGAGGCGTTAGCCGGCACAGGATTTAAATTTATAACCATGATGCTTCACTTTACCTAATCTAAATCGAACTGAGCTCGTCTGGCTGCAGAGAAGAAATGAAAGACAAAATGGAATGACAAGACTGAACTTTGAGCTGAGGATGGGGTTCGTTTATCGATTTACGATTTATCGATTAATCAACATTTACACTTAAGTGAGTTTGCTATCGATATCGTTATCGACACAATAACTCAGAATTGTTTATAGCCTATTTCCACTGGCTTCATTTCTTATCATTTTCAATTCTAAAAATGATGCTGTTTCCATTGACAAATCTTCATCATTTTGATATTCGCAATGCTACGTTGACAAAAAACGCTGAATGGTTTGATTTAAACAACAGGCGCCACTTTCAAACTCACGGGTAGTTTTTGCAATATTTACCCAAAAAAAGACATACCCGGCAGGAGAGCAATTACCCTGGGCGCACGCATTGTTAACGCCCTGAATTATCAGCAGAAAGCTAAATAGACAACTTTTTTTGACTATTTCATATTTTAAACAAAATTGCGCCTACTTTTTAAATTCAAATCAACATTTTATTGGTGATGACACTTTCTGTTTCCAGAGAGTAACGAGTAATGCCAGAGAGTAGCGAGTACTTTTTTAAAATATACCAAATTCCTACGTGGGGAACTCCATCATTTTTGAGAAATGAAGGAAATGAAGGGCAAAATGAAACAACAATTTGTATGGAAGAAATAATATAATTTTCTTCATTTCTTGTCATTTCAAGGAAGGAAGCTTCATTTCTTTGGTGGAAATAGGCTATAAATTAAATTAAATGTGGTCAAAGTTAATTCTAGATATATAGCATAACACTTTACCTTTTTTGAGCCCGTAATCACAAATGATTGCGGTTGAAAATGATAATATTCTTTATTGCTTCCAGGTCAATGCACATTCGTCGGAATATCAAAAAATTTGGCATGTCCGATTTTTCATGTTTTTATAATAGAGGTGCACTCGTGACGTGAATTCGAACATGTCACGGTGTGTCATGACGTGATCGTGAACAAACACAGAGTTTCGTGAGTGAGCATTAGTGATCCATGCATTTTTCGTGAGTGAACTAAAGTCAAACATCGTGATTGCAGTATTCACGTAATTTTTTAAAATTATTTCCTTTAGAAAATGTATCAGGATTTTAGGATCTCTTGTAAATTTGATCGTATCTTCAATATTTAAGAAGGCATTCCATGAATGTGCTAAGCATTCAAAGCGCAAACAAAAGTGCGAAATTTGCAATATTATTCTAAGAGAATTTATTAAAGCGCTTGATGATTAGATGATGGAGGAGTTGGTAAATAGAAAGTGTAGATCCAATGGTGCAAAATTTTCAAATGACCTAAAATAATTATGAAGATTGGATGGCAATTGAAGACGAGAATAATAAAGGGGTGTTTGTAAACCAAAATCAGCGAAATTTGCCAAATTTTCATTTGAATATTTAAGAAAGCGCAGGCGACTAAAGGCGTAGATTGAACACTCCAAAATATTTCGAAATTTTCAAATTTTTCATGACGTAAGATTATGATGAAGATTTAATGGACGAAACATGATGACGGGTAAATAGAAGGTGTAGATCAAAAGGACTAAAATACCGTGAAATTAAAAAAAAAAAGTTTTAAAGAGTATAGATTATCATGAAGATTGAATAGATGGCAATTGCCAAGTAAGCTACACTTCTTCGTTTGATGTTAAAAATTCTAAAGGGGATGAAGTCCCCTCCGACTACCTAGATGAAAATGGCGTTTGACATTGGATGAAACTTTTCTGAACTATTTTCCACACCACCAAATTGAGGTACAGTTCGAGGCGCGTTTTTTTTTTGATGTGGTTTCCCCAATAGGCCTAGTCCACATTTGCTCAACAATGTGAGATGGTCACTGCAAAATGAATGTTAATGCCAATTGAAGAATACAAATAATTTTATCATACGGTGTGTAACTAATAACGACTCCGACACGATGGGGGAATTTTATTTGCCCAATCGGCCAGCTATGCCCCGATTCACAGCCAATTGTAGTCAGAGACGTTATTAGATTTAACACCTATGATTAGGTACGAAAGGAAAAATATAGAAAAAGCAAATAAATATTAGTCTACCTCTAAGATTTTGGGACTATGTCATATCGAAAAATATGTGAAAACAAAAGCAGTTTTTTATGCAAAAAAATCATACAATTCAAATTGTAAAAGTCAAACAAAGGAAGCGCTTAAGTCCCGTTGAGTTTTTTTCAAAAGATTTCAAAATCTTGCTAAGTGATTACAGTTAAAAGGTTTGACTAAGAAACAGATACGATGACTCGCACGCAAAAGCTTGGCATGAATTAACACCAGATCGAAGGTTTATGAATTAAAAAAAAAAAGATGTATGACGGGATGCTCAACGAGGAGACCGAATTTGTCATTACCGACCAATCGAATCTTTTTATAATGAAAACCTGTGCGATCCCAAGTAGAATTTGTGTGCAATTTGTGCCTGGTTTATCTGCCCACTGCGGCTCAATTTATGGCTCATGTATTAACCGTAATAAACGACAGCACCAATTCCATTGCTCCAAATGCTGGATTGGCCTTAAGGATCCCGCTGGCATGATCGCGCACATCCTGTCTGAGCATCCGAGTCAGCGGTTGCAGCCAGTGCAAATATATCAGCGCAACGGTATATAAATAATAAAGAAAATCATAGAGAAATAATCATACTGTCCCAGAAGAGATCAAAAATTAAATCGAACCGGGAGCATTCTTTACAAATTGCAGTCCAAATCAATCATTTTGGACATTTCCTGCGTAGCAGTAAAAAAAAAGGTAGTTTAGATCATCTAAAACAATAAAGGAGCACCGTGACTCCTCGACGCAATGGATTTTAAGTAGAAAAATAACAGAAACGGATAGTCTTAGTAGCGCCGTTTCTTTAGGTTTTGGTACCCACCGCTGATCCCTTTTTAAGTGCTTAAACAAGTTTTCGTAATTCGAATCTGTTTACAATGAAAACCTGTGCGATCCCAAATAGAATTTGTGTGCAATTTGTGCCTGGTTTATCTGCCCACTGCGGCTCAATTTATGGCTCATGTATTAACCGTAATAAACGACAGCACCAATTCCATTACTCCAAATGCTGGATTGGCCTTAAGGATCCCGCTGGCATGATCACGCACATCCTGTCTGAGCATCCAAGTGAGCGGTTGCAGCCAGTGCAAATATATCAGCGCAACGGTATATAAGTAATAAAGAAAATAATAGAGAAATAATCATACTGTCCCAGAAGAGATCAAAAATTAAATTGAACCGGGAGCATTCTTTACAAATTGCAGTCCAAATCAATCATTTTTGACATTTCCTGCGTTGCAGTACAAGAGAAGGTCAGAGCTCCTCAAAATTAAAATAAAATATACAGTCCATCATTTAAAAAGGACGTTTAGATCATCTAAAACAATAAAGGAGCACCATGACTCCTCGACGCAATGGATTTCAAGTAGAAAAATAAAAGAAACGGATAGTCTTAGTAGCGCCGTTTCTTTAGGTTTTGGTACCAACCGCTGATCCCTTTTTAAGGGCTTAAACAAGTTTTCGTAATTCGAATCTGTTTACAATGAAAACCTGTCCGATCCCAAGTAGAATTTGTGTGCAATTTGTGCCTGGTTTATCAGCCCACTGCGGCTCAATTTATGGCTCATGTATTAACCGTAATAAGCGACAGCACCAATTCCATTGCTCCAAATGCTGGATTGGCCTTAAGGATCCCGCTGGCATGATCGCGCACATCCTGTCTGAGCATCCGAGTCAGCGGTTGCAGCCAGTGCAAATATATAAATAATAAAGAAAATCATAGAGAAATAATCATACTGTCCCAGAAGAGATCAAAAATGAAATCAAACCGAGAGAGCATTCTTTGTAAATTGAAATACAAATACAACAAAAGAAATTAAAACAATGTTCAATATAAATTCCAAACCAATTATTTTGGTCAATAGATTAAATAAGAACAATTTCGCCTTCTCACATTAGCTCGCTGTCAAAGGGCTCTTTGTTCAGCTACCCGGAGGATACCTAGCCCCCACTTCAAATGACGAAGTGGCTGGACTGGAGGTTGTGAGCTGCTTGGGCTGTACGAAATGAGGAATCGCTCTGGCCATTCCCAGGTGAATGGCGATCAGATAACTTTCCGCACACTTACAAAATAAGTGTGCACCTCATCGTAAACAGGCCCATCCCCCATTAAGACGACAGACGGAAAAGTGGCCTAATAATTGAACTTGGCATTTAAAAAGTTGTGCGAGTGCTCAGCACCAAAGGTACACAGTATATATTAAGAGTGTGCAAAAGTATGTAACAGGGAGAAGGAATTATTTCCGATCCCTTTATGTAATTTCGACCCCTGTGAGCGAAAATATCGTATGTGCCAAAAACCAAATTTTACAGGAGAGCGTTGTTTCTACTTTTCGATGCGGTGGCTGGCAACATCGCTACCAAACTTTAACAAAATGCAACAATTATGAACTTATTTAACTAATGTTATAACCATTTTTGTGAAAAACCAGGGACCGTTAATAATGATTATTTGTAAATTTTGCATCCAAAAAACTCATCCACTTGGAGTGTCCGTATGAAAAAAAGGAGTATAAAAAATATGATTATATTTCGATAATCTATTCATTTCTCCAATGAGTTTTATTTTTTGATTTTTATTTTATTGCTCAATGGTCAATGATTATTTTTTTATTTGCAGGAAATAATCATTATGACTTGAGTAAAATAAATGAAAATCAAAATAAATAAAATAAAACTCTGACGATAATAATTATTTTATATTAAAAAATCAATCTTAATCAGCGAGGAACAAAATAAAAATCAAAAAATAATCATTACAGATAGATTTCATAATCGTTACGGTCCCTGGAAAAAACTGATCATTTTCCCCACATACGATATTTTTGCCCACAAAACTTTTTAAGTGCTTCGTCAAGTTTGGCACTTATTATAATTTTTAAAATTGTTCAAATTGTACAAAATATACAAACAACAAATAAAAAAATAGGGGAAAGCTAACTTCGGCTCGACCGACGTTTTTATACTCTTGTAGCTTGTATGATTTATATAAATTAGTAGCCTGATTCCACTGACCCAAATATGTACATTCGTCCAAATGTACACATTTTTGACAAGGCATCCTATATACATTTTCTACACCCAATTTCTATGCCAGCTATACCATATAGTTGTCCTATTAAACTTGGTGGAATTATGTAAAAGCATAGAAAACTTAGAAATACGAGGATTGGGGAAGTTTGCGTTGAAGACAAAAAAGTTGTTATCACTAAAACAACATTTTCCGATGGTTCCAATGGCAGCTATATGCTATAGTCATCCGATTTGGCCGGTTCCGACAAATGTGCAGCGTATTTGTACCAAAAAACTTCGTGCAAAGTTGGGTTAAGATAGCTTTAAAACTGACGGAGGAGACAGCATAGAAACAGACGGACATGGTTATATCAACTCAGCTCGTCATGCTGATCAAGAATATATATACTTTGTGTGGTCGGAGATGCTTCCTTTTATGCGTTACAAACATCTGGACAATTTTAATATACCCTCTACAAGGGTATACACATTAGTACATACAGGTTCATTACTGGATCCTAGTTACCCAAGAAAAGTTACTTTCACCTCTAAAATTTGTGCAGCGCGGCGTAAATAGGTTAGGGTTAACAAAGTAAGTAAATAGATTAGTTCTATTCGTCGCTTTCAACCAACTAGTCGTTTATATGTAACGAATGTTGCAAATTTAAATATACAATTTGATATTTTGGTGGTATTCCATTTTATAAACAAAAACTTTGCAAGTCAATAAATTTTTTGTCAAAAAGTCTTATGCGATAATAATTTTCTTATCATTTTCCGAGAACTATCGAATTAATTTTATTGTTGATTGAACCTGTATTTTTTTGAAATCGTGCGATACGAAGCGAATTTATATTCAATTTAATTTTACTAAGAAGTTATGAATTCGCAATTGACCTACAGTTTTGAAAATCGGTATGCCTCATTTCGATGCAAGCATAGCACGATGGGTTGGTTCGCGAGCTGCGAATAATGGTGGAACATTAACGAGGCGCCCAAATGGTACGATTTAGCAAAGACTCCTACCATATTTTTGTTGATTATAAAGCCGCCTTCGACACGCCGATGGGGCCAATGTTCTTTGACGCCCTGTCTAACTTTGGTATACCAGCAAAGTATGTTCGACTTTGCATGAAGATGTTGAGAAGCACTCGAAGCTTTATCAAAATAGGACAGAACCTTCCCGAACCATTTGATACCAAAAGGTGCAAAAGAGGTGACTGGTGCATTGCGTACAACCCCAACAGATGCACTTAACACAATGTTACATCTTATGCCTTTATATCTTCTGTGAAGAGAAATAGCCAGTAACACCGCTATCACGCTGAGAGAAAGCGGTACCTGCAAATATTGTAACTCTGGCCACATCTCTATAATTCTGCATCAAGTGGCGGTACCGCCAATGCTTGACTACTGCATCCCAACCATAACGATTACCACAAGCTTAAAGTCACCATACCGAGTCGGCTGGACTGGAACTCAATGCCTCACTGAAAACCGAATGCCATCAATTTCTACACTGGTAACTCCAAACTGGTTGGACAGTTGGAGAAGGAGTCTTCAGTCCAGAGCTCGGGATCAAAACATCATTTCGACTTCCTGATCATTGTAGTGTTTACCAAGCAGAGGTTGTAGCCATGCAGGAGGCTACCAACCTGCTGGAAAACCTCGCAATCCAAGAAAGTAAAGTATTCATTTTCGCAGATAGTCAAGCTACATTAAAATCCCCTGACGACAGGAAGTATAAGACATTGCAAAGGTAAAGCTCTGGTTAATACCTGGGTATGGTCCTGGAGCGCCAGCAGAGTTGAAAACCCAAGGGTGTATGCATCCAAGATGAAGCTGAGCAGTAAATGGGGCCTCCTTCCACTTTCACTAATGCATGTGATCTACATCTCAGGGGTGGTCCAAGTCCGTTTTAACCGAGTATTTATGCGGTGGCCAGCAAAGGAAAAGATGACTTACTTCAACATTAAGAAGTTGGTCTTGGCAATGTGATGTCACTATAACGATAGCATAAGAAATCATGGTAAGTGTTTAGTATAGGTACATACACCAAAGAAATGTTTTACAAAATGTCATCGATGGACCGCGAATTATTAAGAATTTACGTGCAGAAATTAATTGACAGAGACCTCGGGTTTTTTTAATTCATTTTGAAGTTAGCATTTTTGCCCACACAAAATTTGTATTGTCGCATATGCTTTTCGAATTATTTTTTTTGATTTAAAATTAATTTCATACAAGTTTTATGCTTGATATTTACCCTCTTTTTTAGTTGAGCTGACAACCCTAAAATGTGCGTGGAAAACTTTTACTGCATTTAGTTGGCAGAGGGCCTGAGATGACCCCGTGGCATGGAGCAATGACTATTATGGACAAAATATTGGCTATGCTCCTCAATTTTTAGTGATTTTCAGTTGGGAACGAGAATCTTTAGTCAAAACTATAATCGTCACGGGAAAACAAGTTGGTTAGAGCGAGATGGTCATTGTGACATGCGAAGATTGACAGCCAATGACAATTGTTTCGACTCTGACGGAATTACATACATACATATGTATGTATGCAGCCCATGGCTTTCTCGATACGGTTAGGTTAGGTTGAGGCCACATGGGCCTCTTTCGCTAAGCAGTTCATTGCTACTTACCACTTTCGCTGCATCGATTTGCATAGTTGGTAACGACTGTACCCAATGCCCAGCTGGCAAAGCACTAGCGCTTGGCCAGAAGCCGAAGGGACGTATGGTTCCACAGTCTTTAGTTTAACATTGATTTTATTCGTTATTTATGGGAGAGCCCAGGGTTCGTCTTCATCCGGTTAGGACCAAATTTCCAGCATACATTGCTTTAAGTGCTGATAGTCCAAATCCAGATCGGGATCCTCGTGTAATGCAGGGGTCAACTGTATTAACATAGCTTGCGGCAGAGTCTGATGCAAAAAGTGGTTTAAATGCACAATGGCCGCCAGACCTTGGACAAACGCACCGGACGCGTTAGCCGGCACAGGATTTATATTTATAACCATGATGCTTCACTTTACCTAATCTAAATCGAACTGAACTCGTCTGGCTGCAGAGAAGAAATGAAAGACGAAATGGAATGACAAGACTAACTTTGAGCTGAGGATGGGGTTCGTTTATCGATTTACGATTAATCAACATTTACACTTAAGTGAGTTTGCTATCGATATCGTTATCGACACAATAACTCAGAATTGTTTATAGCCTATTTCCACTGGCTTCATTTCTTATCATTTTCATTTCTAAAAATGATGCTGTTTCCATTGACAAATCTTCATCATTTTGACATTCGCAATGCCACGTTGACAAAAAACGCTGAATGGTTTGATTTAAACAACAGGCGCCACTTTCAAACTCACGGGGAGTTTTTGCAATATTTACCCAAAAAAAGACATACCCGGCAGGAAAGCAATTACCCTGGGCGAACGCATTGTTTGCGCCCTGGAATTATCAGAGGAAAGCTAAATAGACAACTTTTTTTGACTATTTTATATTTTAAACAAAATTGCTCCTTCTTTTTAAATTCAAATCAACATTTTATTGGTGATGACACTTTCTGTTTCCAGAGAGTAACGAGAGAAGGATTCTCCGCCACAAGTGATGCAGCTGCGGGTATCGAAATGCTTTTAATTGCCCAAATTCCATAAAATTGGTTGCGACTCGCCCAGTTTGATCAGCTCCACTTGTTTGTCCACCTCTCAGTTGTCCAAATAATTGTAGTTTTAGTTTTTGGTCTTCTTTGCTTTAATTTCTTTCATTGTGTGCTCAATTTCCAAAGGAACCTCTAAAATTATCAAACAAGTTTCATAATTTCAAATTTTGTCAATTTATCAGATGTTTTCAAAAAAACTAGTTGGCAGGTCCATGCAATTGTCAGAGCGAATTGTTGGTTGCTCCGTACTCGCGCTCTGACAATGTGCTCTGACAATTTTCATGAGTGTATTTCCTGAGCTATGTAATTAGATAGGCTCCGACAAAATTGCCAGCGTCTCCGGACTACGCTTTAATCATCAACGATTAAATGGGGTCAAAGTTAATTCTAGATATATAGCATAACACTTTACCTTTTTTGAGCCCGTAATCACAAATGATTGCGGTTGAAAATGATAATTTATTATTGCTTCCAGGTCAATGCATATTGGTCGGAATATCAAAAAATTTGGCATGTCCGATTTTTCATGTTTTTATAATAGAGTTGCAGTCGTGACGTGAATTCGAACATGTCACGGTGTGTCATGATGTGATCGTGAACAAACACAGAGTTTCATGAGTGAGCATCAGTGATCCGTGCATTTTTCGTGAGTGAACTAAAGTCAAACATCGTGATTGCAGTATTCACGTAATTTTTTAAAATTATTTCCTGTAGAAAATGTATCAGAACTTTAGGATCTCTTGTAAATTTGATCGTATCTTCAATATTTAAGAAGGCATTCCAGGAAAGTGCTAAGCATTCCAGCGCAAACAAAAAGCGCGAAATTTGCAATATTATTTTAAGAGTATTTATTAAAGCGCTTGATGATTAGATGATGGAGGAGTTGGTAAATAGAAAGTGTAGATCCAATGGTGCAAAATTTTCAAATGACCTAAAATAATTATGAAGATTGGATGGCAATTAAAGACGAGAATAATAAAGGGGTGTTTGTAAACCAAAATCAGCGAAATTTGCCAAATTTTCATTTGAATATTTAAGAAAGCGCAGGCGACTAAGGGCGTAGATGAACACTCCAAAATATTTCGAAATTTTCAAATTTTTCATGACGTAAGATTATGATGAAGATTTAATGGACGAGACATGATGACGGGTAAATAGAAGGTGTAGATCAAAAGGACTAAAATACCGTAAAATTAAAAAAAAAAAGTTTTAAAGAGTTTAGATCAGAGATGGGCATGCACACATATCGTCACACTTTTCACACGCATACAAGCACAATTTGCGTGCGCCGCATTCGTGTTCTATAAATAGCTTTCGATGCTTATAGCGTACGTGTGATTTTGTGCAGTCGGCCGCGGCAGAGTCCTATGCACACACAGGCAGCGCGCTGCCTCGTGTGCATACAAACGTCGCGACGCGCCCATCTCTGGTTTAGATTATCACGAAAATTGAATAGATGGCAATTGCCAAGTAAGCTACACTTCTTCGTTTGATGTTAAAAATTCTAAAGGGGCTACCTAGATTTAAATGGCTCTTGACATTGGATGAAACTTCTCTGAACTATTTTCCACACCACCAGTTTGAGGTATAGTTCAAGGCGCGTTTTTTTTTTGATGTGGTTTCCCCAATAGGCCTAGTCCACATATGCTCAACAATGTGAGATGGTCACTGCAAAATGAATGTTAATGCCATTGAAGAATAAAAATAATTTGATCGTACGGTGTGTAACTAATAACGACTCCGACACGATGGGGGAATTTTATTTGCCCAATCGGCCAGCTATGCCCCGACTCACAGCCAATTGTAGTCAGAGACGTTATTAGATTTAACACCTATGATTAGGTACGATAGGAGAAATATAGAAAAAGCAAATAAATATTAGTCTACCTCTAAGACTTTGGGACTATGTCATATCGAAAAACATGTAGATACAAATATCAGTTTATGCTAAAACAAAATCCTAAAATTTAAATTGTTAACCAAATCATGGCTTATCAAAAGGAGCAAGTAAAACCAAGGAAGCGCTTAATTCCCGTTGAGTTTTGTTCAAAAGATTTCAAAATCTTGCTAAGTGATTACAGTTGAAAGGTTTGACTAAGAAACAGACACGACGACTCGCTCGCAAAAGCTTGGCATGAATTAACACCAGATCGAAGGTTTATGAATTAAAAAATAAAAGGATGTATGACGGGATGCTCAACGAGGAGACCGAATTTGTCATTACCGACCAATCGAATCTTTTTATAATGAAAACCTGTGCGATCCCAAGTAGAATTTGTGTGCAATTTGTGCCTGGTTTATCTGCCCACTGCGGCTCAATTTATGGCTCAAGTTTTAACCGTAATAAACGACAGCACCAATTCCATTGCTCCAAATGCTGGATTGGCCTTAAGGATCCCGCTGGCATGATCGCGCACATCCTGTCTGAGCATCCGAGTCAGCGGTTGCAGCCAGTGCAAATATGTCAGCGCAACGGCATATAAATAATAAAGAAAATCATAGAGAAATAATCATACTGTCCCAGAAGAGATCAAAAATTAAATCGAACCGGGAGCATTCTTTACAAATTGCAGTCCAAATACAACAAAAGAAATTAAAATAAAGTTGCCCGCCCACACGGATAATGACGAACGCGTTGGGAAATAATAAATATAAATTCCAAATCAATCATTTTGGACATTTGCTGCGTAGCAGTACAAGAGGAGGACAGAGCTCCTCAAAATTAAAATAAAATATAGTCAATTTAAAAAGGTCGTTTAGATCATCTAAAACAATAAAGGAGCACCGTGACTCCTCGACGCAATGGATTTCAAGTTGAAATATAACAGAAACGGATAGTCTTAGTAGCGCCGTTTCTTTAGGTTTTGGTACCCACCGCTGATCCCTTTTTAAGTGCTTAAACAAGTTTTCGTAATTCGAATCTGTTTACAATGAAAACCTGTGCGAACCCAAGTAGAATTTGTGTGCAATTTGTGCCTGGTTTATCTGCCCACTGCGGCTCAATTTATGGCTCATGTATTAACCGTAATAAACGACAGCACCAATTCCATTGCTCCAAACGCTGGATTGGCCTTAAGGATCTCGCTGGCATGATCACGCACATCCTGTCTGAGCATCCGAGTCAGCGGTTGCAGCCAGTGCAAATATATCAGCGCAACGGTATATAAAGAATAAAGAAAATAATAGAGAAATAATCATACTGTCCCAGAAGAGACCAAAAATTAAATCGAACCGGGAGCATTCTTTACATATTGCAGTCCAAATCAATCATTTTGGACATTTCCTGCGTAGCAGTACAAGAAAAGGTCAGACCTCCTCAAAATTAAAATAAGATATACAGTCCATTTAAAAATGTCGTTAAGATCATCTAAAACAATAAAGGAGCACCGTGACTCCTCGACGCAATGGATTTCAAGTAGAAAAATAAAAGAAACGGATAGTCTTAGTAGCGCCGTTTCTTTAGGTTTTGGTACCCACCGCTGATCCCTTTTTAAGGGCTTAAACAACTTTTCGTAATTCGAATCTGTTTACAATGAAAACCTGTGCGATCCCAAGTAGAATTTGTGTGCAATTTGTGCCTGGTTTATCTGCCCACTGCGGCTCAATTTATGGCTCATGCATTAACCGTAATAAACGACAGCACCAATTCCATTGCTCCAAATGCTGGATTGACCTTAAGGATCCCGCTGGCATGATCGCGCACATCCTGTCTGAGCATCCAAGTGAGCGGTTGCAGCCAGTGCAAATATATCAGCGCAACGGTATATAAAGAATAAAGAAAATAATAGAGAAATAATCATACTGTCCCAGAAGAGATCAAAAATTAAATCGAACCGGGAGCATTCTTTACAAATTGCAGTCCAAATCAATCATTTTGGACATTTCCTGCGTAGCAGTACAAGAGAAGGTCAGAGCTCCTCAAAATTAAAATAAAATATACAGTCCATTTAAAAAGGTCGTCTAGATCATCTAAAACAATAAAGGAGCACCGTGACTCCTCGACGCAATGGATTTCAAGTTGAAATATAACAGAAACGGATAGTCTTAGTAGCGCCGTTTCTTTAGGTTTTGGTACCCACCGCTGATCCCTTTTTAAGGGCTTAAACAAGTTTTCGTAATTCGAATCTGTTTACAATGAAAACCTGTGCGAACCCAAGTAGAATTTGTGTGCAATTTGTGCCTGGTTTATCTGCCCACTGCGGCTCAATTTATGGCTCATGTATTAACCGTAATAAACGACAGCACCAATTCCATTGCTCCAAACGCTGGATTGGCCTTAAGGATCTCGCTGGCATGATCGCGCACATCCTGTCTGAGCATCCAAGTGAGCGGTTGCAGCCAGTGCAAATATATCAGCGCAACGGTATATAAAGAATAAAGAAAATAATAGAGAAATAATCATACTGTCCCAGAAGAGATCAAAAATTAAATCGAACCGGGAGCATTCTTTACAAATTGCAGTCCAAATCAATCATTTTGGACATTTCCTGCGTAGCAGTACAAGAGAAGGTCAGAGCTCCTCAAAATTAAAATAAAATATACAGTCCATTTAAAAAGGTCGTCTAGATCATCTAAAACAATAAAGGAGCACCGTGACTCCTCGACGCAATGGATTTCAAGTAGAAAAATAAAAGAAACGGATAGTCTTAGTAGCGCCGTTTCTTTAAGTTTTGGTACCCACCGCTGATCCCTTTTTCAGGGCTTAAACAAGTTTTCGTAATTCGAATCGTTTCACAATGAAAACCTATGCGATCCCAAGTAGAATTTGTGTGCAATTTGTGCCTGGTTTATCTGCCCACTGCGGCTCAACTTATGGTTCATGCATTAAGCGTAATAAACGAAAGCACCAATTCCATTGCTCTAAATGCTGGATTGGCCTTAAGGATCCCGCTGGCATGATCGCGCACATCCTGTCTGAGCATCCGAGTCAGCGGTAGCAGCCAGTGCAAATATATCAGCGCAACGGTATATAAATAATAAAGAAAATCATAGAGAAATAATCATACTGTCCCAGAAGAGATCAAAAATTAAATCGAACCGGGAGCATTCTTTACAAATTGCAGTTCAAATCAATCATTTTGGACATTTCCTGCGTAGCAGTACAAGAAAAGGACAGAGCTCCTCAAAATTAAAATAAAATATACTGTCCATTTAAAAAGGCCGTTTAGATCATCTAAGACAATATAGGAGCACCGTGACTCCTCGACGCAATGGATTTCAAGTAGAAAAATAAAAGAAACGGATAGTCTTAGTAGCGCCGTTTCTTTAGGTTTTGGTACCCACCGCTGATCCCTTTTTAAGGGCTTAAACAAGTTTTCGTAATTCGAATCTGTTTACAATGAAAACCTGTGCGATCCCAAGTAGAATTTGTGTGCAATTTGTGCCTGGTTTATCTGCCCACTGCGGCTCAATTTATGGCTCATGCATTAACCGTAATAAACGACAGCACCAATTCCATTGCTCCAAATGCTGGATTGACCTTAAGGATCCCGCTGGCATGATCGCGCACATCCTGTCTGAGCATCCAAGTGAGCGGTTGCAGCCAGTGCAAATATATCAGCGCAACGGTATATAAAGAATAAAGAAAATAATAGAGAAATAATCATACTGTCCCAGAAGAGATCAAAAATTAAATCGAACCGGGAGCATTCTTTACAAATTGCAGTCCAAATCAATCATTTTGGACATTTCCTGCGTAGCAGTACAAGAGAAGGTCAGAGCTCCTCAAAATTAAAATAAAATATACAGTCCATTTAAAAAGGTCGTCTAGATCATCTAAAACAATAAAGGAGCACCGTGACTCCTCGACGCAATGGATTTCAAGTAGAAAAATAAAAGAAACGGATAGTCTTAGTAGCGCCGTTTCTTTAGGTTTTGGTACCCACCGCTGATCCCTTTTTAAGGGCTTAAACAAGTTTTCGTAATTCGAATCTGTTTACAATGAAAACCTGTGCGATCCCAAGTAGAATTTGTGTGCAATTTGTGCCTGGTTTATCTGCCCACTGCGGCTCAATTTATGGCTCATGCATTAACCGTAATAAACGACAGCACCAATTCCATTGCTCCAAATGCTGGATTGACCTTAAGGATCCCGCTGGCATGATCGCGCACATCCTGTCTGAGCATCCAAGTGAGCGGTTGCAGCCAGTGCAAATATATCAGCGCAACGGTATATAAAGAATAAAGAAAATAATAGAGAAATAATCATACTGTCCCAGAAGAGATCAAAAATTAAATCGAACCGGGAGCATTCTTTACAAATTGCAGTCCAAATCAATCATTTTGGACATTTCCTGCGTAGCAGTACAAGAGAAGGTCAGAGCTCCTCAAAATTAAAATAAAATATACAGTCCATTTAAAAAGGTCGTCTAGATCATCTAAAACAATAAAGGAGCACCGTGACTCCTCGACGCAATGGATTTCAAGTTGAAATATAACAGAAACGGATAGTCTTAGTAGCGCCGTTTCTTTAGGTTTTGGTACCCACCGCTGATCCCTTTTTAAGGGCTTAAACAAGTTTTCGTAATTCGAATCTGTTTACAATGAAAACCTGTGCGATCCCAAGTAGAATTTGTGTGCAATTTGTGCCTGGTTTATCTGCCCACTGCGGCTCAATTTATGGCTCATGCATTAACCGTAATAAACGACAGCACCAATTCCATTGCTCCAAATGCTGGATTGGCCTTAAGGATCCCGCTGGCATGATCGCGCACATCCTGTCTGAGCATCCGAGTCAGCGGTTGCAGCCAGTGCAAATATATCAGCGCAACGGTATATAAATAATAAAGAAAATAATAGAGAAATAATCATACTGTCCCAGAGGAGATCAAAAATTAAATCGAACC